>JADLZN010004026.1:65000-262500 GCA_018155175.1 Sinocyclocheilus anophthalmus | reverse complement strand
CTATATAGACATTCTCTAAAAAATATTAATGAAAATGACAAAAACACACAATAACATTACTACAACTCTAACCTAAAATGAAAATGCAAAATACAAAAAGGAAATGAAAGGAATTCAAAATATTTCAAAATTATATATAAATTATAATAGTATCTCAATGATAGCCTACAGTAAAATAACAGCATTTTAAATGTGCATGTGTAAATGTAACTAAAATATCAAATCATCATTTTTGCTCACCGAATTCTGATTCAAAATGAATGAGTAATGATTGTTTGAAACCAACATACAAAACATGCACAGCTAGAGAACAAGCTTTTATAACTCAGACCTGAGCTCTCGTGCCTGTGACAACTAGCCCCGGTCTGATTTCCTGTATGAAGCCCATTGTGTCGTTCTCTCTGCAAGCACTTTATTATTTAAAATGACCTGCAGCATGAATGTGATATTAAAAGCTGTCATCAGATCATATTCAGATGTGTTATTGCAGTATGAGTGATGTGCGTTGCAGCTGATTCATCTGTATGTTTCTTGGCTGTAAGTTGAGTGACTCGTGTGACGTCAGACACACACACACACACACACACACACACTTGTCCTCAGACAATAGTCTCTCTCACACACACACCAATCCATGCAGCACCATGAGCGATCCGGGTCACGTCACAATGTCAGCGTGTGACCCGCACGTCTCTGTCAAAGACCCAGTGTCCCCCGAACATCACCGGACATGTCTGAGTCTGACAAAGCATGTGTGTTAACCAGGACTCACACAGTAAAACAGCTCAGCTCAGAGTTAGTCGCTGACTTAAGGCGAGACACTACAGGTGTCTACAGGTGTACACACACACCCACCCACACTCACACACACACACACACACCACCACGCACGCACACAAACACACACACACAACACACACACTCATCACTCACTCACACTCACTCACACTCACTCACACTCACTCCCTCACACGCACACACAAACTCACCCCACACTCATTCACACTCACTCACGCACAACACACGCAGACACACACAAAACCAGTGTGTTTTCATGCACTGGTCAGTTTTGAGATTTTGCTTCCATATCAAGTCTCTTCTTTCAGACTAATGGAAAGAAAGCATCCAAAACACACATTTAAGTGTTTATTTCAAAATGCTTCATCTATTTGCGTCTGTACACTGTAAAAAAAGTTACCGTGAATTTAACGGTAAAAAACTGTAAAAATGCTACGGTAAAAACCTGTTAAATGGTTAACGGTAAATTCCACTACTACATACGGTGAAAAACTGTATTAGACATTACATGCAATTTTATGGTAGTATACCGTTTTTGGAAGTGGAAAAGAATGTACAATTTACAGTGAATAACCGTAAATTGAAATTCCCAGAATTCCCTGCGTTTGATGTTTTTTTGTTGAAATAACTGTTTCTTCTTAGTTTTTTCTGATCAGTTTTGTACATTAGGGTTGTGTGTTACACCTAATGTTGTTAAATGAATGTTTATTGTTTCATGTGTGTCAGCATGATGGTGTTTAGTGTTTGTGTGAATGATTTGTGCACCTTCTATATTTACGGGGGTACGCGGGAAAGTATTCAGACCCCCTTAAATTGTTCACTTTTTGTTATATTGCAGCCATTTTCTAAAATCATTTAAGTTTTTTTTTTTTTTTTCCTCATTAATGTACAAACCGCACCCCATATTGACAGAAAAACAAAAAATTGTTGACATTTTTGCAGATTTATTAAAAAAAAGAAAAACTGAAATATCACAGGTCCTAAGTATTCAGAACCTTTGCTGTGACACTCATATATTTCACTCAGGTGCTGTCCATTTCTTCTGATTATCCTTGAGATGGTTCTACACCTTCATTGAGTCCAGCTGTGTTTGATTATACATATTGGACTTGATTAGGAAAGCCACACAACTGTCTATATCCCCCGACCTTACACCTCACAGTGCATGTCAGAGCAAATGAGAATCATGTGGTCAAAGGAACTGCCTGAAGAGCTCCGAGACAGAATTGTGGCAAGGCACAGATTTGGCCAAGGTTACAAAAAAAATTCTGATGCACTTAAGGTTCCTAAGAGCACAGTGGCCTCCATAATCCTTAAAGGGAAGACGTTTGGGACAACCAGAACCCTTACTAGAGCTGGCCGTCCGACCAAACTGAGCTATAGGGGGAGAAGAGCATTGGTGAGAGAGGAAAAGAAGAACCCAAAAATCACTGTGGCTGACCTCCAGAGATGCAGTCGGGAGATGGGAGAAAGGGAAAAGTTCCACAGGAAACGTTTGTAGAAAAGTAAACCATCATGCAGCATCCACCAGTCGGCGGCTTATGGCAGAGGGGCCCCGACGGAAGGCCTCTCCTAAAGTGCAACGGACACATGAAAGCCCGCCATGGAGTTAGGTTGTGCGATGGTGAGAAAAAAGATTATCTGGTCTGATGAGACCAAGATAGAACTTTTTGGCCGTAATTCTAAGCAGTATGTGTGGAGAAAAACAGGCATTGCTCATCACCTGTCCAATACAATCCCAACAGTGAAGCATGGTGGTGGCATTATCATGCTGTGGGGGTGTTTTTCAGCGGCAGAGACAGGACGACTGGTTGCAATCAAGGAAAAGATGAATGCGGCCAAGTACAGGGATATCATGGACGAAAACCTTCTCCAGAGTGCTTAGGACCTCAGACTGGGCTGAAGGTTTACATTCCAACAAGACAATGACCCTAAGCACACAGCGAAAATAACGAAGGAGTGGCCTCACAACAACTCTGTGACTGTTCTTGAATGGCCCAGCCAGAGCCCTGACTTAAACCAAATTGAGCATCTCTGGAGAAACCTAAAAATGGCTGACCACCAACGTTTACCATCCAACCTAACAGAACTGGAAGGATCTGCAAGGAGGAATGGCAGAGAATCCCCAAATCCAAGTGTGAAAAACTTGTTGCATCTTTCCAAAAAGACTCATGGCTGTATTAGATCAAACGGGTGCTTCTACTAAATACTGAGCAAAGGGTCTGAATATTTAGGACCATGTGATATTTCATTTTTTCTTTTTTATTAAATCTGCAAAAATGTCAAAAATTCTTTGTTTTTCTGTCAATATGGAGTGCTGTGTTTACATTAATGAGGAAAAAAATTTACTTAATTGATTTTAGCAAATGGCTGCAATGTAAAAAAGAGTGAAAAATTTAAGGGGTTCTTAATACTTTCCGTACCCACTGTATGTTAGTATTTAAAAGCTGCTTGTGATAAGCTTTGGTTCATCATGTCAAAGATCCAAAACAGATGTACAGTACTTCAGTAGGTTCGGTATCTTAAACATTATCTCAGTTAATGAAATTACTGCGATCTAACTGTAAACTTAAGTTAAAACCGTAAAATGTAAAAACCGTAAAATTCTGGCAACCACAGCTGCCGTTTTTTTACCGTAAAATTTTACGGAATTTGTTTTACAGTGTAGATTTCAATCTTTAAAGAGTTTTTTCTCTTACAAACACCAAACTTTAGAGTTTTATTCCTATCTTATTCGGAGTGTGTTCATATTCATTTCACACTGATTATACAACATTTTACTCCTGAAAAACATGGTTGAACATGTGTTTGCGTTCTGTTGGTGCCAGTATTTTCAGTTTATGGAGCGATAAAGAGAGAAACCCAAAAACCTTTCAATCTACTGTAAATCAAACAAGAATTATAAACCTGGCTTTATCCAATATTCAGATTTATGTGTTGGAAATGTATTCAAATGAATGCATATTTAATTAGATTGTGCCTCATTTGCATATCTAAACATTGCATTTCAGAAAACTTGTGATATAAAACTTAATGTGATTAATCAACTGGGGAAGTATGGTGAGATCTGTTAGTTAAAATGTTTAAAGTGTTGCCTTAAAGTTTGTCACAACGTCACAACCCGCTGGGAAGTTTAACCACTTCTTTTCTCAGCCACTTTGAATTGAACTACTGATGAACAACATCTAGTTGAAACTCTAAAAATACAATGACACAAAAGATTGTGACAAGTTAACGCATGGAAACAAACAAGTGAGCTGACGAAAGTAATTATAATGATGAAAATTATTTAGCTTAACTTGTACTAAAATAACGACAACTATATATATATATATAATTATATATACACACAAAACTATTAAAAATTACTGAAATTTACATAAAATGAACATGGAAGATATAAAAGGAAAACTTTTAACTGTAATAGTGTCTCAATGAGACGACAATAACACTGCATTCTTTCATGAGCACTTAACTAGTCCATAAAGGCGCACTCTATGAAAAAGAAAAGATATATACTTCTCTACTCGTGTAATTCTTGTGCATTTTCACTCTAGCTGTGTGTTCTAAAAGTGTGTTCTAAATAAATAAATGGGAAGGTTTTAACTTTAAACCATCTGAGAAATAAAGTTACTGAAACGCAGATATTTGCTTCTTTTCTGTCTGCAGTTAAATAATAGTATAGTAAATGCTCAAGTTATCAAATGTCACATATGTAACTCTGGAGTCGTGTGGTCATGTGTAGGAGCCGTTTGAGGAGGGATTCCCCAACGGCGAGGAGCTCACGGCCGCCGAGATCATCACAGCCAAAGAACTGTCCGAGTCTAAGGGCGGCACGGTGAAGTTCGGCTGGGTCAAAGGAGTGCTGGTCAGTCTGATCTCTGACCTCTGATCCATCAGCACAACAACACACACACACACAGGTCACGCACACACACACACACACACACACACACAACACACACACACCACACACACAACACACACTAACGAACGCTGATGCTGAGATGATGATTGTGTGCAGATACGATGCATGCTGAACATCTGGGGAGTGATGCTGTTCATCCGGATGTCGTGGATCGTGGGTCAGGCGGGCATCGGTAAGATAACTGACCAACAGAACTGAACCCAGATCAGAAGGAAAGGCCAGTCACAGACTGTGTTTTGTTGTGTTCCTGCAGCTCTGTCCTGCGCCGTCGTTCTCATGGCTATCGTGGTGACGTCCATCACTGGACTCTCAACATCAGCAATCGCCACCAACGGCTTCGTGCGCGGAGGTCAGTGTGTTATTATATTATATTTATAACCATAACTCTATTATGTAAGTTGGAGAGGTACATACTTAACCCCTTAACTGCCATCCCCATTTTTGAAAATTCACAAGAAAGTGCACTATCCAAACTTAAATTATTATAATTCATGAACGCTCTTGAATACAGACCTAAGGTTGGTCTCTTTTAAAGAAGACACATAGCAGATTATTGCTGAAGTGAAAGCATTTAAAAAAAAGAAAGTATAAAAAGTTATAGAAGTTTAAATGTACTGTAAAGAAAATGTACTGTACTATTTTTATTTATTTTATATAAAATAAATATTTTACAAAATATTTCTGAATCCAAAATTGCTATAAAATTAAAGCCATACGTCTAAATATGTTGTGTTCCAAATTTGAAGTTGATATAAAAAAATTAGGTTCATATGCAATTTTGTTTAGGCGTTATACAAAAAACATCCACCGGGTGCCACCCAAAATGCCACTGAACATATTCTTATTAATTTCTGTCACAAACTATCAATTTCTCTCTCGTCTATCACAAAATATGGACTCTTGAGACTCAGACCTTTCCAACAATATGAATTTTGTCAAGATTAAAAAAAGTTTTGATGCTCTAAAGGACAGCTAAAAGATTTTGACATACCAGCTTATATGGTAAAACACAAATGTATCAAAGATTTCAGAAGGTTTTCACAGGCTCCATTTTGAATTTTAAGCTTTCAAATGATATAAATATGATGATTAATAAAACATGAAAAGGGAAAAAGGCAACGAAAATAAAGACTTTGGTGACAAAGGTCAGAACTCCTGTTATTGATTGTGATTGTGATTTTTTTGAGGTGCACTCTTGTCATAAATTAATATATTACTGTTCCTACATAATTTGTAAAATTGTAAAATATCTATTTAGGAGTCTTAGACCTTAGATGTATTTTTGAGGCTTGATTTTTTTAATGGAATCTACCTGAATAAATAATGTAAAATCTCCTAAATGATTTAATCTATGACACAATTAATTTAAAATTATTAGTCGAATGTTCTTATTTATTTTAAGTTGATTCTCAAATCTCTGTGATTTCGAGTAAGGCCTGTTAATTTTTTAAAATGAAAATTACAAGACCCATGATTAATTTTCGAACGCAAGGAAGATATGTTAAGTTCTGTTGTATTTTGTTAGGGAATATATACTATATAACTATATTATAAAAATTACATTTATCATGAACTTATTTATTCTTTATGCAGTTATTAAGTCTGGAAGTTTGTGAACTGGTGCTAGTCAATTTTATGTAATTATATAATATAATATATAAATATATAATATAATGCTAAAGTGTGTGTGTGTATATAATATACATCTATTACATGCATTTACACATTTTTACCATCAAATTGACTATTTACCATACATTGCTTCATGTATGTATTACTGTTTATTGGTAAGTTATTGATGCCAAAGCCAATGCATGTTAAAAAAGTATTCTGCTGATTTGCAAAAAAAAGACCTTATATGACAATTTGATGATGCTGAGTTCACAAATATCAATTTCCAATGCATGCAACATATCAATGTTAATGAGAGTTATTCTTCACTAACTGTGACTTCTGTTCTAATAGTTTTGGTTTGTGTCTGTGATTGGATGTGTTCAGGCGGGGCGTATTACCTGATCTCCAGGAGTTTGGGTCCAGAGTTTGGAGGATCCATCGGTCTGATCTTTGCCTTTGCCAATGCCGTCGCTGTGGCCATGTATGTCGTAGGTTTTGCAGAAACCGTCGTTGAACTTCTGGATGTGAGTATGAACGCAAAGGCCTTGGATGGATGATGTTGAGCATGACAGACCTGATGTTTCTTCATCAGACTCATGCATTAGTGTTTTTGGTCATGCACCTGATTTTCATTGTTTTTTTAGATGTGCATGCCTGCTGTGGTTGTTTGAGGGTGATGGACTGATATATAGCATGCATATTCATTCATAATGTAAACACACTGTGTTTGTCAGAGTATAGACGCTCTCATGACGGACGAGATCAATGACATCAGGATCGTCGGCACGCTTACAGCCATCTTACTTCTGGGCATCTCTGTCGCTGGAATGGAGTGGGAGGCAAAGGTCAGTATATTCCTACATTCACATGTCTGTGGATACAGAATTATATAGCTGTGCATGTTAAAAAAATATTCTGCTGATTTGCAAAAAAGGCCTAATGTGACCTAATTTTCATCGCATGCAGTTTAAAAAAAAAAAACATCTTTAATGCATTTATCAAAATAACAAATGCAATCAAATGTCAAAAGTGTCCAAATGTATCATTTAAAAGTGTATATGTGAGCCTGCAGCACAGAAGCAGTGTTAAGTCGCTGGGGGATATTTGTAGCAATAGCCAACAATACATTGTATGGGTCAAAATTATACATTTCTCTTTTATGCCAAAAATCATTAGGATATTCAGTAAAGATCATGTTCCATGAAGATATTTAGTACATTTCCTACCGTAAATATATCAAAACATAATGTTTGATTAGTAATATGCATTGCTAAAAACTTCATTTGAACAACTTTAAAGATGATTTTTTCAATATTAGATTTTTTTGCACCCTCAGATTCCAGATTTTCAAATATTGTCCGATCCTAACAAACCATACATCAATGGAAAGCTATTTATTCAGCTTCTTTCAGATGATGCATAAATCTCAATTTCAAAAAATTGACGCTTATGACTGGTTTTGTGCTCCAGGGGCACATCTAGGGATTAGTACATACAAGAAATGTCCACGCTGTGAAAAAATGGGCTGAGAATTGATCAAATAGTGATAATCTGGCTCAGATTCAGACTGAAACCATGTGTTTGTGGTGCTTTTCTGCTGATTGAGGGAGGATACAAGAATAATTCACCACACAAATGATTGTAAAAGCAACAATGCTAGGAAATGCATCATATTTAATGAGAAAGTGACGTGCAAAACAGACACTATTTTTGGAATCAGCTGCACAAAATTAGTGTTGGATTTCATTCAGCGGATATGATGCCGGTCGGTGTTATTTCTGCAGATATTGTAAGTCACGTGGTGTCTTTGACAGGCCCAGATTGTGTTAATGGTGATTCTTGTGGCGGCTATTTGCAACTATTTCATTGGATCCTTCATCCCCTTGAAGTCAAAGGAACCTCAAGGCTTCTTCGGTTATAACGGTAGGTCGTGTGATCATTGATAATTATTTAAGATCAGTGCTGGAGGAACGACTCCAATGGCAAGTTCATTCCTGTGTTTGTCTGTCTCAAAGCTGCCATAATGATGGAGAACATGGGTCCAGACTTCAGAGATGATGAAACCTTCTTCTCCGTCTTTGCTATCTTCTTCCCGGCCGCCACAGGAATCCTAGCAGGAGCCAATATATCAGGAGACCTGGCGGTGAAGATCGTTTTGCAGCGATTGCGACTTCTGTGATGCCATAGAAGAACCATTTTTGGTTCCCCAAAGAACCTTTCAGTGATCAGTTCTTAAAGGGGTCATATTATGTTGCTAAAAAGACCATTATTTTGTGTATTTGGTGTAATGAAATGTTTATGTGGTTTAAGGTTAAACAACAAATATCTTTCCACGTAGTACATTATTTGTTTGCTCCTCTAGGCCGTTTCTCTGAAACGTTGGAGAGGTATACCAAAGCTCATCGGTCTGAAAAGCGAGGTGTGCTGTGATTGGCCAGTATCCAGTGCGTTGTGATTGGCCGAATACCTCAAGCGTGTGATGGAAATGTTACGCCCCTCACCATACTGTGATGATGCCCTGTCCCAGCCGGAGCGACGAGACAAGAACATTAACACCCATTATAAACCAGGCCTCCAGTGGGGATATAATTATGGATTATAATGACTTATACTGTTTTTTTACGAGTTGCGTTGCATCGCGCCGCGTAAACATCAAACCATGTCTGCATTTGTGATCGGAGAAATGACAAACAAAAAGTGCTACTCTACACTGCTCAAAACTCACGTTTGAATCGTCAGCGGCAAATCCTTTAAATATAAAAAACGTACTTCCAGTCTGTGAGTCAGAACAGCCGGCATTGTAGTCTACTCTCGCAGGATCAGGAAACAGTCCTCCATAAAATGCGCTGGACACATCGGAATATTTGGGTTGAAGTGTTCTGGAACAGTGTTGTAAATACAACTTAACCACTGATTTCTAGTCGTATCCTCTTTTGGAAGACCAAACAAAGTAGCTTCAAAAAGAAACACACAGTGTCTTCACAACATGGCAGCAGCGGCAAAAATACTACAGCGAGAATAAAAGTTACGCCTTCTTTCTTTGCGTGAACATTTGGGCGGCGTTATGCAAATCTTCCCACATAGTGATGTAGACATGTGGGGGCGTGTTAGAACGAGACGTTTTAGGTAGGCTGACTCTGAACTTTTATAAAGTTCAAAAAATCTCTTTGGGTTTGAGATTTTAGTCTTTGCAACTTTACAGATCTTCTTTATGCACCGAGAGCTTGTAACACTCCAAAGAGAAAGTTGAAATCACATCATATGACCCCTTTAAAGAACACGTCTCACTTTCTTAGTGTGAAGAAACTTTAGTTCCTTTGGATGTTAAAGGTTCTTCATGGAACATTGATGCTAATAAAGAAGCTTTATTTTCAAGAGTGCATTTGAGTTCTGCTGGATTTTGGCGGTCATCACAGCTGATTTGGTCTCTCTAGGATCCGCAGTCAGCGATTCCGAAAGGAACTCTCCTGGCGATCCTCATAACCGGAGTGGTTTACATCGCTGTGGCCATCTCGAACGGTATTTGAGTGCCGTTCTTTCTCTGATTGTTGTCGACTCGTGCATCAGAGGTGATGTTTTGCGTTCGCTGTGCTTGCAGGCTCGTGTATCGTGCGGGACGCCACAGGCGATGATAACGACACCATGGTGGGCTCGCTGGAGAACTGCACCGACGCCGCATGCACGCTGGGATACGACTTCTCCATCTGCAAAGAGGGCGGCTGCAAGTACGGCCTTCTGAACGACTTCCAGGTGTGTGACAGCAACTGCAGGGACCAGATGTGCTCACAGTTATCATTATTATGTTGGAACGCATATGATGATGTTCAGTGTTACTTTTAAAAGTAATGCGTTACAATATTGCGTTACTCCCTAAAAAAGTAACGAATTACTTTTTATGGAAAGTAATGCGTTTTGTTACTTTTGCGTTACTTTTTCTCATCTGGGCTGGGCTTGCTTGTTTGTTTTTAATATAAAAAAGTTATATTTTTGGCAAATGTATAAAATCGTGAAGCGTGAAGCGTGTAGGGGTCAAAAAAACTATTTTTTTTGGAAAAAAATCGAGACGATTAAGTAGACGCCTTCGTCGCACATTTTCTACGCCGGTTGACCTCCAATCATCTTTTACGTTAACTATAATGTATATGTAATGTAATATGAATTTGTAATGTATATTGTGTCTATGTATTTGAAACATTTGAATGGACTGATAAAGGTAGCTGTAAAGTATTTTTGTTAAAGTACAATGTAGTTTTGACCATAATAATGCACCAAATCTAACTTGTATAAATATTACATAGTAGTACTTATAGAACAAATGCTATATTTACATTTATAGGCGAAGGCGAACTCTGTGACGCCAAACAACTTCCCTGTGCAAAGGATCATGGGAGCCCGAAGTGTCCATTGGAGGGCGATATATCGCGTTTGGAATAGTGTTAATTTCGTTAACGAAAACTATGACGAAAAATGTGCGTTGACGAGCTTTTTTCCTATGACGAGACGAAGACGAGACGACAATAAGGTCAATAAACGGTAACTAAGACTATATCAACATGCAATTCATGACGAAATCAGACCGAGACTAAAATGTATCTCAAAATATAAAAATTTCACCAAACAACCTCTTTTTCTTTTCATCAAAACAGGAGGAAAAAGGGTTGCCAAAAGTAAACTTAGTAAGTTAATAATAATAATCTTATTGCTAAAATGTCAGTTTCATTGACTAAAAATATCAGGTGTTCTTTAACTAAAACTAGACTGAAATGTTGGAGACCTTTGAGTCGACAAAAAAACTAAATAGGATAAGGTTGACAAAATATGATTTAACACAGGACATGAGAAAATAGCTGACAAAATTAACACTAGTTTGGAATGCACTGACTTTCTTCACGATCACAATAAAATGAAACACAAATGCTATTATTATGGTCGAATTGGATCATAGGAGGTCAGCAGCAAAGACACTGGTTAATAAAATGGGATTAAATACATAAAGTGTATTTGCATTATTTAACATATTTAATTATTGCAGGTTTGAAAACATACAAGTATTTAGGAGTGATGATTAACGACATGTTATCATGGAAAGATCATATCGATGCTCTCTGTAAAAGAACAAAGCAGAGAATCTACTTTCTTCGTAGTCGTCTTAGGTCATTCGGAGCAAGACAGCAGATTCTTCTGCTGTTCTTTATGTCCGTGATAATGAGTGTACTGCAATACTGCAACTCTATTTGGTATAAGAGTTTGTCTGTTATGCTAAAAACAAAGTTGTTCAATCAAATAAAAAATGTGCTCAAGGATTGTAGGTCAGCCCCTTGAGAAGCTATATGATTCAGCTTATTATGATAATTTGTTAAGACTGGCTAATAATATATTTTCTGATCCGAATCATGTCCTGCATAATGAGTTTGAATTATTACCATCAAACCGGAGGCACAGAGTCCCAAGATTCAACAAAGTTAGGCTGAAACACTCTTCTGTGTATCAGGCGATCCTAGAGTTGAATAAGACACTTAATCAAAAATCAAGAGTATTGTGAACATGGTGTAGTTGTATACGTGTAGTAGGAGGGTAAGGTATAATGTAATGTTTAAGGGAGTGTAATGTATAATGTGTATACCCTCATCCGTCCCTCCCGAACCTATAACAAAAGTGTCCCTCGCGGGTCAAAATGACCCGAAGGCCAAAAATGACACTAATTGTATTTTTGGTCCAGAAAGCTTATATTGGAACATTTTTATAATTTTTTTTTCTATTTTTTTAATGTAGGTTTTTCTATTATTTTTTATCATATTTACCTTTAATTCTGGATATTTTTAAGAAAACATAAGCAAATAAGCAGTTTTTGTACATTATTTCACAAAAAAAAAACAAAGAAACAATTTCAGTCGTTTCATCAAAAACCAACAGATGGCCTTGGAATTGAGTCACTGAGTGTCTCTGATGCCATCTGGTGGGGAAAAATTACATAAAATGGCATTTTATGGTTACAGCCACTAGAGGGGCCTATAGAACCCTATGGAGATTTTTAACTGAGCAAAACAAGTGAAACATGATAAATGAGATCATCTTAAGGCTTCAATTTGGTTGTTTATGGATTAAAATATATATTGAAACTTTACAAAATCCATGATTGTAAAAAAATAAACTGAATTTTAATCAACATATGTATATTCATACAGTTTCATAAATATGTTATAAATATAAAAGATAAATTTAAAAATATGATATAAACTCATTGGTCTCCACCACATCACTCAAATTTAACTGTGTTAAGTCAAAAAAAAAGGGAACATGACAGCCATATCCTAGCAGAAACATGAAACATATTATAATGTGTTATATGGGAGTGTGTGTACCATGTGTGTGTTTGTGCATGTGTGTGCGTATGTGAGTTTTTTCTGCATTGGGGATATTCTGTAGTCTCAACCCTTCGTTTTGGGTATAAATCTTTACTGGATTTTGTATATTAAAAAAAAATCAAATGTAATGAAAAATGCAGTTTTGTCGTAAATTCCATTCATTCCTATTCGGGTCAAAATGACCCACGAGGGACACTTTTGTTACTTTTTTTATTGCACCCATTTAAACTCCTCGAATCCATTTGGTGTATTCCCGGTGCAAGTGTGACAAAAGTAAAGAAATCTTGTATGATCAACACATGATTTTTTGAAAAAACATTTTGGGTCAAAATGACCCGAGGGACGGATGAGGGTAGGATGTTGATTGTTATAAACATAGATACTGTCATGCAAGAAACATTTCAGACTCGTCTGACAATAAAGTGCTATAACATGTCATATCATATCATTTCAGGTGATGAGTTTGGTGTCTGGCTTTGGGCCACTGATTACAGCTGGGATCTTCTCTGCCACTCTCTCATCGGCGCTGGCGTCTCTGGTCAGCGCTCCCAAAGTCTTCCAGGTCAGGACACAAACAAACCTCCTTCTGAAGAATTTCTTTAACTTTGGGTAAAAGTTATTGTAATTTGGATACTAGGTATCCAGAGTAATCTCAAAAAAAGTAAAGAACTGACACTGACTTTCGTTCACTTCCATGATTCTGTCATATTTTCTCCGTTACAGAAATGACTACAAATAAAGCTTGTGTGTTTGGGCAGTTTTCATTAACACCGGATCAAATTTAGACAATTACATAAAGTGTTTGTTGTTATGTCTTAAAATCTGAGGAGGATATTTGGTTTATTCCCATCATAAATCTCTATCTACAGTAAGCACCTCAAAATGCACATGGGCTTAATCCAAGCTGCATCTGCTGATTTCTCTGTATGTGTGTGGATTATTTGGTTTTATTTTAAAAACAGATGCATGCTGAATGGTGTGAGTCTCTGGTTTCAACAGCTCTGTGGTCTGATAAGTAATATTTAATGTGATGAGCACAAGAAAAACACTATTACCTATTTGCATCCGTTACACATTTTTCCTGTCTGATTTCTTGACACTTTCCCCTATTTTCTCACCTTCTGCAGTATCTTCCTGATACAAAAGCGTGCGCTTTCTGATTTTTGTGCAGTGATCAACTATGATAAGTTGCATTTGGAGTCATTTATTACACAATCATCAGGTGCATCAGCGAGCGAGCATAATCATTTTGTTTGACGGACATAGACGGGTTACGGTTACGGTCAATTCCAAGGGAATGCATGAACTGAAAGCATGGAAAGCTTGATGCAATGCAATGTAAATCGCTTTGGATTAAAAGTGTCTACCAAAGGCGTAAACGATGAATGATAAAATCTTGCATGACCATACTCTATATGTGAATAATAATAATTGTGACCCATACAATGTATTGTTGGCTATTGCTACAAATATCCCCCAGCGACTTAACACTGCTTTAGTGCTCCAGGCTCACATATATTGGCCAAATATTATATATCAGTGTTTCCTATGATCTTATAATGTTTCGTATAACCCTCATTCTGTTCTTCAGGTTATCTGTTGTGTGAGTCGATGGAGGAGTTTAATGTGTGTGTGGTTTTGTAGGCCTTGTGTAAGGATAAAATCTACCCTGGAATGCATGTGTTTGCCAAAGGATACGGGAAGAACAAAGAGCCTCTGCGTGCTTACGTCCTCACCTTCATCATCGGCCTGGCCTTCATCCTGATCGGTAAACTACACCCCATTTAATGCTGACTTATCTGCTTACACGTCAATGACAGAGACTGTGTCTAAAATCCAGTGTGTTGGTGTTTCAGCTGAGTTAAACATCATCGCTCCCATCATTTCCAACTTCTTCTTGGCCTCTTACGCCTTGATAAATTTCTCTGTTTTCCACGCGTCGATGGCGAACTCCCCAGGCAAGTGTGAAGCAGAAATCCTCACTGATGAAACTGAAAATGAGCGTGGTGTTCCTCCTCAGGTCGCTGACACTGATGGTTTCATACATCAGTGAGTAATTCACAGATCTCCGTCTGAACAGGGTGGCGTCCGAGTTTCAAATACTATAACAAGTGGGTGTCATTAGCCGGAGCCGTGCTGTGCTGCGTGGTGATGTTCGTGATCAACTGGTGGGCGGCGCTGCTCACAAACGTCATCGTCCTGGCGCTCTACATCTACGTCAGCTACAAGAAACCAGGTCAGTTCTGTTTTCAGTTCATTGTGATTATGTGAAAACACTTTACAATAAGGTCTCATTTGTCACAATAAAACTGAAGTATCGACAGATCTTTTCTTCTGTATTATGATGTGAGATTATCGACAACTGTAGGATGGGACTTGGTTCATGCATGGGTTGTTGATTGGATGTTGGGATGTGGGCGTGGCTCTCAGAAGAGCGTGCCCTGCAGGGGCGGAGTTTAAGTACACTAAATGATTGGAAAATCCTGCATTCGTCGCCAGAGAGAAGATTCAGTTCTGACATTTGATGAAACATGACGAGGTCGAAACATTTTAAAAAGTTAGAAATGCACAAATGAATCATTCACAATAAGATCAATAATATGCTTTTAGAAAATATATAGAGTGGATTTTCAGTTCATGCCAACTAATGCAATGCTGTAAATGACATATAATAAGCAATATCATTTTCACAGCATTGGATATATGTCTTTGTTCATGTTGGTTAATTAAAATGCAGTTGTTCATTGTTAAGGAATAACATGTTAAGGAAGCCTTCCCGTAGATCATGGAACTGGTCAAATGTAAATCTTGAGTCACTTTGGATAAAAGCGTCTGCCAAATGCATAAATGTAAGTGTAATTCATGATAAAGGCATAGTTCATCCCAAAATGAATCTTCTGTCATCATTACTCACCCTCGTGTTGAATTTCTTTCTTCTTTTGAAGAATGTTGGTAACCAAACAGTTTCCGATAGCCAATGACTTCCATAGTGGGTTTTTTCCCCCCCTACTATGGAAGTCAATGGCTACCAACAACTGTTTGGTTACCAACATTCTTAAAAATATCATCTATCCGCAAGAAAGGAACTCATACAGGTTTGGAACAACATGAGGGTGAGTAAATGATGACAGAATTGAGATTTTGGTGTGAACTGTCCCTTCAACTAATTTGAGGCTTTATTGTAAAGTGTTATCGCTTATGTTTTAAAGTCATAAATCACAACTGAGTATCAAAATGCATCTTTCTGCTTCAGATGTCAACTGGGGTTCGTCAACACAAGCGCTGATGTACAATAAGGCACTTACACACAGTCTGCATCTCACGGGGGTTGAGGACCATATCAAGAACTTCAGGTGATCCACTGACAGATGCTGAAGCTGTTATATGTGACTCTATAGAGAGAACTTAAATCATTTTCCCACAGGCCTCAGTGTCTCGTAATGTCCGGATACCCAAACTCAAGACCGGCGCTGCTGTATCTAGTGCACGCCTTCACCAAA
Organism: Sinocyclocheilus anophthalmus; assembly: GCA_018155175.1. Lineage (NCBI taxonomy): Eukaryota > Metazoa > Chordata > Actinopteri > Cypriniformes > Cyprinidae > Sinocyclocheilus > Sinocyclocheilus anophthalmus. Next base: position 246,295 of record JADLZN010004026.1, on the reverse strand, counting down.
AACGTGGGCTTGATGGTCTGTGGCCATGTGCGCACGGTTAGTAAATTCAATAAACATCTGACACATTATGAGTTATGAGCAGCTACTCAACCAAACATGCACTTGTCCTTGCATTTTTCCATAGGGATTCCGTAGGCCGAACTATAAGGACATGATGAACGAGCAGGTCCGCTATCAGCGCTGGCTCCTGAAGACACAAATCAAAGCCTTTTACACTCCTGTGTTTGCTGATGATCTCAGACAAGGAGCCCAGTATCTCCTACAGGTCAGAACAAAGAGCTCATGTACTGAACTGAATCAGAACGCGTTTAAAACTAAGAGTAAACCTGATGTTGTCGGGATTCACAGACCACTGGGTTGGGTCGCCTAAAACCCAACACACTGGTGTTTGGCTTTAAGAACAACTGGAGGGACGGTGAGATGAAGGATGTGGAAACCTACATCAACACCATCCAGTGAGTCTGACTGTGTGACGCTCTTCGTGTCTTCATCTTTAAGAACTGAAATCTTCATCTGAATGATCGCTGTGTGTGTTTCAGTGACGCGTTTGACCTGCAGTTCGGGGTGGTTCTCTTGAGACTGAAGGAAGGTCTCGACATCTCTCACATTCAAGGTCGAGATTCCTGGCTAAAGTGTAAATGGTTTGAGTCTTTTCATCAGTGATTTGAACTCTGCTTCTGTTGGTCTTTCTTCAGATGAAATTCTGACCTCGCAGGTGAAAGCTCCTGGAATGAAGGATCTCTTGGTGTCCATCAACATCAAAGACTTTGACAGCGATTCCTCAAAACCGTCATCTAAATCCACCAGCTGCCAAAGCAGCCCGCTCATCTTCAGAGGTCAGAAAATCATGACGTGCTGCACGGTTAAAGGAATAGTTCATCTGAAAATGAAAATGTGCTCAAGATTAGCACAAGTTTGTTTCTTCATCAGATTTGGAGAAGCGTCTCACTGCAAGTGAATGGGTGCCGTCAGAATGAGTGCCCAAACAGCTGATAAAAACATCACAATAATCCACAGCACTCCAGTCCATCAGTTAACATCTGGAGAAGACAAAAGCTGAAACTAATCCAGCATTAAGATGTTTTTAACTAAATACATAGAGTCCATAATCCATAATAACGCTTCCTCCAGTGAAAAGTGTTCTGGTGTGAATCAGGAGAGAAATCAGCACAGATCAAGCAGCGTTTAAACAGCTCTAAACACATATGAGGCTGGATTTTGATGTGAGAGACAACAGCAGATGCACTTTTTCACTGGAGGAAGAGTTATTATGGATTATGGACTCTATGGTATTTCAGTTAAAAGAACGTCTTAATGCTGGATTAGTTTCAGCTTTTGTCTTCTCCAGATGTTCACTGATGGACTGGAGTGGTGTGGATTACTTGTGGATTATTGTGATGTTTTTATCAGCTGTTTGGACTCTCATTCTGACGGCACCCATTCACTGCAGAGCATCCATTGCTGAGACACTGATGCAGTGCTACATTTCTCCAAACCTGATGAAGAAACAAACTCATCCTGATCTCGGATGACCTGAGGATGAGCACATTCAGCAAGCTTTCATTTTTGGGTGAAATACTCCTTTAATGAGTGTTTGTGTGAAGAGAGTAAACCGGAAAAAGACTGAGCTCAAGTCTTTGTCCATTTTATTGTGTTCCCATTAGAGCACTCCAAATATCCTCCAGTTCATGAATTTCCTCAGACTTTCCTTCAATGTAGAAATGTACAGATTTGTGTTCTTCAGAACCTCAGACTCAATGCGCTCAGGGATTAGTCCTGATCTTGTTCTTACACACTCTAAACAAATGCTGGGTTGTTTCAACCCAACGTTGGGTCAAATATGAACTAACCCAGCTGTTAGGTAAAATTTTTAAATCAGAGTTTTAACCCAAAAGTTGGGTTAGTCCATATTTGACCCAAAGTTGGGTTAAAGCAGCCCAGCATTTTTTAGAGTGATAAATTCACGATGAATGTTAATTCTCCACAGAATGGTTTTTGGTGTCTCAGATTTATGTATCTGGTAAGCTGATGCTAACTTCTTCTCTCTTGACGATGCATGTGTGGTTTCAGACACCAAGAAGCCTCCAATGCAGCTCAGTCCTGCGGACGAGAAGCTTCTGACCGCTAGTCAACAGTTCCAGAAGAAACAGAGCAAAGGAACCATTGATGTTTGGTGGCTGTTTGACGACGGAGGTAAAGAGTTATTTCCATTTCAGTGTAGTGTGATGATTTTGTAGCTTCAATAAATGACGCTGTGATTGATTACTCATTGTAGGCTTGACTCTTTTGATACCGTATTTGCTAACCAACAAAAATAAATGGCGCGACTGCAAGATCCGCGTGTTCATTGGAGGAAAGATCAACAGGATCGACCACGACCGCAGAGCGTGAGTATTACGTTCTTACGATTTTTAAGATCCAGAGGAATTCAGTCAGTGTGTCCAAACTCGTTTAACAAATAAAGCCATTTAAATAATGGCGATATTCAGCTACATTTAGTGAAAACCACTAAAGCTTTTGGTCTTGCGTAGAATGGCGGCATTGCTCAGTAAGTTCAGGATTGACTTCTCTGACATCACCGTTCTTGGAGACATCAACATTAAGCCAAAGAAGCACAAGTAAGTTTCGATCCATTGGCTAATAATGAGCATGTTTTGCTCTGGTATCCACGAGAAGCAGCTGTTGTTTGATTTTGTGCTCAGCAAGAAGATGTTTGAGGAGATGATCGAGCCGTACAGACTGAAGGAGGACGACATGGAGCAAGAAGCCGCTGAGAAACTGAAGGCTGAAGAACCCTGGAGGATCACAGATAATGAGCTGGAGCTCTACAGGGCCAAGGTTACCATCAGCTACTCTTACATTGCTTTGAGATGGCGCTCTTATGTGTCATCTGAACAGTGAGAACTAATCAGAAAGACGACTTAAGAGCACATACTAACCAGCCTTATTTGGATGGATCTTATTTAGAAGCAGTTACATTGTTAAAGAAAAAATATTGGAACCAATTGATTTTTTTCATGATGATTTGATCTGCTAATAGTTCTTAAATGTCTATATTCTACCATCAGTGTAGACTAAACAACATAGGACAATACTCTGACAGTGTTGCCTGCGCCGCTACTGAATTTACATTCTAGAAATGATGTTGTAGTTGAGTTACTTCTGTTTAAGTTTGAATGTGATGAGAGAGAAACACCGAGGACCACAAAATAATACAAAGACAAATAAAAAATTTTATTGTGCAGTTTTCACTAATCGCACACAAACATGGTGTGGTCTGAACAAAAGACTCTTAAGAACTGATTCTTTTTAATGAATTAATCAAAAGACTCAAATCTATAGAAGCCCGTTTCCGCCAACGAATAAAACATAAAACAAGGTAATTGTGACTTTTTATATCTTGCAATTCTGACTTTTTTTCTCACAATTCTGACGACTTTTCTCAGATATATAGTCCAATTCTGAGGGAGAAAAAAAATACTATTTTCTTACAATTGCATGTTTATATCTCACAATTCTGACTTTTCTCTCGCAATTCTGTTTTTCACAGAATTGAGTTTTAAAGTCTAATTCTAAGGAAAAAATACTATTTTCTCACAATTGCATGTTTATGTCAATTCTGACTTTATTTCTCAGAACTGTGTGTTTATATAACGCAATTCTTACTTTATAACAAGCGCAATTCTGAGAAAAAAAGTCAGAATTGTGAGACAAAAAGTGGCAATTACCTTTCTCATTTTTTATTCAGTGGCAGAAACGGGCTTCCATGCAAATCAGCTTCAGACCACTCAAACTCAGTTGAAGTGGTTATCAAAGTCATTTGCATCCTCAAAACCGAAACCCTTATGATTTTCCGTCCCTATTAACAAAACAGGTTTGAACTGGCAGTATATTTAGAATTCCCATGTTATACAAACAGATATAAAGAACTGACCACAGAACATGTTTTTCCATTCCACTGCACTACTTTTCCATTGTTTTTCTATGTAAACACACACAAAACTGCATCTAAAAACACAGTTAAAAGTCACCTTTATTTATAAAGCGCTTTATACATTACAGAATGTGTCAAAGCAGCTTTACAGTGTTAAACAGAAAAAACATGTGCTTATAGTTCAAGTAAAAAGTAAAAGAAGTTGAGCTTTTAAAAAACACGTCTCTAGACCTTGTGTTTTTTCCCCTGTTCCACTGCCCATGTCTCGACCTTTTTGCTTTGATCTGTGTGAATGGCCCCAAATAATGTCTGAAATAGCATCAGCATGCGAGTGACATAAGTTCTTACTGTTCTTTCATTCAGTCGAATCGCCAGATCAGACTGAACGAGCTTCTGAAGGAACACTCGAGCACAGCCAACCTCATTGTCATGTAAGTACTGACCACACATTTAACAAATAAAACACTTCATTTATGAAGCACACAGGTGCCTGATACTGTCTTTTGGCTGATGATTTGATTCATCTGAGCGTCTGATTCATTTGGGTTTGACAGAACCATGCCGCTCGCCAGGAAGGGGACGGTGTCCAGCGCTCTTTACATGACCTGGCTGGACACGTTAACTAAAGATCTGCCACCAATACTTCTTGTCCGAGGAAACCATCAGAGTGTTCTGACCTTCTACTCGTGAAGAGAACGTGACGTGACTGTGTTACAATCAGTACATCCGTATATTGACCAGATTTGTTCGCTGTTGCCAAATCGACTTACAGTATATTTAATATATTGAGCTGAAATAACCAATGCTACAGAAAAGTTTACTAGTAGATATTTTTAATGTAACAACACTTACCTCTAAAAGAGCAGATACAATGTGAGCCTGCAGCACAAAAGCAGTGTTAAGTCGCTGGGGGATATTTGTAGCAATAGCCAACAATACATTGTATGGGTCACAATTATACATTTCTCTTTTATGCCAAAAATCATTAGGATATTAAGTAAAGATCATGTTCCTTGAAGATATTTTGTAAATCTCCTACCGTAAATATATCAAAACGTAATGTTTGATTAGTAATATGCATTGCTAAGAACTTCATTTGAACAACTTTAAAGATGATTTTCTCAATATTTAGATTTTTTTGCACCCTCAGATTCCAGATTTTCAAATATTGTCCTATCCTAACAAACCACACATCAATGGAAAGATTAATTAAGGTTTTGTGCTCCAGGGTCACATATGATGCTTGAAATAAATTTAAAGGGACAGTTCACCCAAGAATGAAAATTCTGTCATCGTTTACAAACCTTCGAAATAGCTTCTTTTCATACAGTAAATGATGACAACATTTTCATTTTTGGGTGAACTATCCTTTAACGTCCATTTTTGCAGTAACACTCCGGGGATAAAAGTAAAACCCCTTTATTTTTCTTAATCCAGAACAGTGATGCCATTTTTCATCGCCAAGCCTGAAATGAAATTCTTGCCTCCTACAGTCAAACTCGCTCTGAACATATTTGAGCTTATCTTCATCATATCTTCAAATGCCGTCAGGCTGCTGTTCTGAGACGCTATCACATAGTTTACTAAGAACCATACTAATTCTGATAATTCTGGAGAAAGTGAGTTTGCACGTGTCTTAGTGTCAATGCAAATGTTAAAAAAACACTGTTCTAGACAAGAGAGACATCGAAAGATGCAATGCATTAAATAAATGGCCTTGATTTTAACTATGTAATTTGTGTTTTCCGTGCATTATTGTATCATGTACATGAATATTAAAACAAAAAAAGGTCAAATTGCAGTTTATTGCAACTATAAACTGAGAAATGCTTATTCGGGGTAATTGAAAACGCGACTGCTAACTAATACACACAAATGCACACAATTTTTAGTGTAGTTCATTGCATTTTTTGACTTTTAATTTAATTAATGATTTAAATAAATTGAGCTGAAGCTCCAACTTGAGCAGAAACTAAAGAAACAAGTGTGGCAGTGTAAATCAGTGTCTGATAAAGCTATACGACTTTTTTAAGACCAAGTATTTAAGGAATAAATTGAAGGGAACACAATATGTCAAAATGTTTTTGTCTTGTTTCCCAGTGCAAATGTCTGAAGAATCTTTAAATCACAATACATTTACTTGAAATGCAAAATGACTTTAAGAAGTCTTGTTTTCTGAGAAACTGATCAAATCAAAGTGAGTTTAGGATCAAAAGCAGCTTAATTAAAGGGAAAGTTTTCATACTGCATTGACAGATACTTGTTTTAAGCTTAAACTCACTTTATTTAATATTTGAAGACGTTTGTTGTAAGTTCCTTGAGTTAATGTGTTGCTGTTTAGACATTTGGAAAACAATAAATACTCAGGAAGATATCCATGCTTTGCAACATGACTTTGGGACTTTCTGCTCTGATGATGCTGCTGTAACTTATTGATGGATGCATTTGCAACACAAGCATTGCTCCACTCAAAACATTAGTTACACATGTTGATCTAAGATGTTTTAATGTGTTGAGAGTTCAGTCACGAGCGTTTCTCCAGCTCCACGGCAATTCAGTTTCCATTAGCACTCGTGTGTGATTAATACCCTCCCATCCACTTGATTTAGGATTCATCACCGTTTTCTGTCAGAAATCCTGTGTGGAGAATGTCAGTCAGTTCCTCCCTTCGGCAGAGAATCAAGACGCACGGAGCGGATCCGGATGACAGCGGGGATGACTGGGAGATCGGGGTTGGGAATCTGATCATCGACCTGGACGCGGATTTGGAGAAGGATCGACAGAGATTGGAGATGAATCGCGTTTTGAGCGTTAAAAGCGCGGTGGAAGGTCGCGAAGAGCTCGGGTACAATTGCTCGAGCGCAGGCGCCGCGTTCGACGGCCTGACGCGAGCCTCCGTCGCCAGCGAGCAGACGCTCCTCTGCAAACAGCCCAAGAAATTCAAGCTGAAACGCAGGAATTCCACCACGGATGCGGATCGATTCCCGTCGCTGGAGACGGTGAGCGGAATTCCTAAAGCTTGCGTCGGTAAGCGGCGCGAGGCTCAAGGACGCGGCGGAGAGATGAGTTCAGCACCAGCGCCGGTGGACAGCGACCAGCCCGCGCCGCCCGCCCGAGCCAAAAAGGGCAAAACCCAGAGCAAAGGAGTGAAAAGAGAGAAAGACTCGGCGAGGACGCGGAAAGAGAAGCCTAGCGATGAATTCGGCCCGCTGTCAGAGAACGGAAGCGCTTTGGGAGGAACGGAGAATCTCATCGGTAGGGGCGGAATGGACGCAGCTATTGTTGACCACACTGACGACACGAGCACCGAGGAGCACAGCCCGAGGACGGTAAGCTCACATCTGTCCTTCAGAAACCTTCATGTCGAATCACCAAGTTGACAATGCGCGTGCAATGCGTCCAAATGATACGAATCCCATCATGCGGTCAGACTGCTAATGTGTGCAACTATCACGATCCGCTATGGACGTGAAGAAACGAGCAGGTTGAGCTGATGGCGGATTCAGTGTTTGTGTGCTGAAACCAAAGGTGCTTCGGTGTCCGTGTCTGCTTGCTTCTGTGTGAATCTCTTTCCAGCCGGCGAGATTCGTCAAAAACTAAAAGAGCACCAAACACCTTCCGTGCAATGAAGTCGTTTTGGTTGGCTTGGTTTGCAATAGCAATATAGAGAGGTTTTCTTTTGTTTGTCAGCCATTTCCTTTGTTAACGCAGCCCCTGTGAAATTCTTCACGTCTGTTGCCAATGGAAACCTAAGCATCATAATTCCCAATGCTTGTTTTGGACAAAGACATACTGGCTTGTTTGAAGCCAAGATGCTTGTGATATTTACAGTTTTAAACATAGAGACAAGCTCCACCTCCTCCAGTCTTGGCCATTCTGCACTATGCATCTAGATGTCTTTTTCATTTCGCCTTGATTCCAGTGGCATCGCTCAGAAAGACAACATTCACAGGGCTGTACTGACATGCCAACTTAATGCTGTAAGAGGTTTTGTGTGTTCTCCTTGAATGAGGAGGATTACGTGATCACTTGATTGTTGAATTTAAAAATACAAAAGTCAAATGCAAAATCGAAAAGAAACTCGCATGCAACCGCATTATACTTCAGCTGGCACTGTGTTTGTGTTCTCTCTCTGTCTCTCTCTCTCCAGTTGAGTGTTAAGACGCGGTCGGTTGGAACTAACACACAGGAAGCCGAGAAAGCCCTCGAGTCCAGCTACATGGAGCCATGTCAACCAGGAACGAGTGTCAATCTAGAGGGTATTGTGTGGCATGAAACGGAGGAAGGTGAGAGCGTGTTATTCTGTGCAATTTCCAACATATACAGTGGGGAAAAAAAGTATTTAGTCAGCCACCAATTGTGCAAGTTCTCCCACTTAAAAAGATGAGAGAGGCCTGTAATTTTCATCATAGGTATACTCAACTATGAGAGACAAAATGAGAAAAAAAATCCAGAAAATCACATTGTAGGATTTTTAAAGAATTAATTGGTAAATTCCTCGGTAAAATAAGTATTTGGTCACCTACAAACAAGCAAGATTTCTGGCTCTCACAGACCTGCAACTTCTTCTTTAAGAGGCTCCTCTGTCCTCCACTCATAACCTGTATTAATGGCATCTGTTTGCACTTGTTTTATCGAGTATTAAAGACACCTGCCACACCACTCAAAAGACACCTCCAAACTCCACCATGGCCAAGACCAAAGAGCTGTCAAAGGACACCAGAAACAAATTGTAGACCTGCACCAGGCTGGGAAGACTGAATTTGCAATAGGTAAGCAGCTTGGTGTGAAATCAACTGTGGGAGCAATTATTATAAAATGGAAGACATACAAGACCACTGAAAATCTCCCTCGATCTGGGGCTCCACGCAAGATCTAACACCGTGGGGTCAAAATGATCACAAGTACTGTGAGCAAAAATCCCAGAACCACTCGGGGGGACCTAGTGAATGACCTGCATAGAGCTGGGACCAAAGTAACAAAGGCTACCATCAGTAACACACTGCACAGCCAGGGACTCAAATCCTGCAGTGCCAAACGTGTCCCCCTGCTTAAGCCAGTACATGTCCGGGCCCATCTGAAGTTTGCCAAAGACCATCTGGACGATCCAGAGGAGGCATGGGAGAAGGTCATGTGGTCAGATGAACCAAAATAACTTTTTGAGTAAAAACAACTTGGAGGAGAAAGAATTCTGAGTTGCATCCAAAGAACACCATTCCTACTGTTAAGCATGGGGGTGGAAACATCATGCTTTGGTGCTGTTTTTTTGCAAAGGGACCAGGACGATTGATCCGTGTAAACGAAAGAATGAATTTGGCCATGTATCGTGAGATTTTGAGTGGAAACCTCCTTCCATCAGCAAGGGCATTGAAGATGAAACGTGGCTGGGTCTTTCAGCATGACAGTGATTCCAAACACACCGCCCGGGCAATGAAGTATTGGCTTCGTAAGAAGCATTTCAAGGTTCTGGAGTGGCCTAGCCAGTCTCCAGAGCTCAACCCCATAGAAAATCTTTGGAGGGAGTTGAAAATCCGTGTTGCCCATTGACAGCCCCAAAACATTACTGCTCTAGAGGAGATCTGCATGGAGGAATGGGCCAAAATACCAGCAACAGTGTGTGAAAACCTTGTGAAGACTTACAGAAAACGTTTGACCTCTGTCATTGCCAGCAAAGGGTATATAACAAAGTATTGAGATGAAATTTTGTAATTGACCAAATACTTATTTTCCACCATAATTTGCAAATAAATTCTTTAAAAATCCTACAATGTGATTTTCTGGATTTTTTTTCTCATTTTGTCTCTCATAGTTGAGGTATACCTATGTTGAAAATTACAGGCCTCTCTCATCTTTTTAAGTGGGAGAACTTGCACAATTGGTGGCTGACTAAATACTTTTTTGCCCCACTGTATATAAAACAATATACTGTTGTGAAATTGTCTGCGTGCATGTGTTTCCAGTTAGTATCTTGCATCACATTTTCTTCTTCACCACATTATGAATGACTGCATTCAAACTGGTTACACTGGATATGTGATGAGTGAAGGGCGAGTTTTGTCATTAGCTCCACAGGACTGCGTTTTCAAAGCAGCTGTGAGACGGAAGCATTTGAAGGAAGAGGAGACACTGGTTGCATATTGATTAAGCAAGTTAAAATTGCAGACCACCATCTTAACTTCCATCACTGAGATCAAGCACAGAATGAAGCCTTTCGAAAATGTTTTAATCTTTTGGAATATTTTGGTTGCTTTTTACTTTTAATATTTTTTAGAGGGACTAATTTCTGTGACTGTTTCACTTTGATTTCAGGGGTTCTAGTTGTGAATGTCACATGGAGGAAACGGACCTATGTGGGCACTCTCTTGGACTGTACCAAGCATGACTGGGCTCCACCACGGTAAAACTCCTTCCTTACTTCTTGAATGCTTGACTTGTAGTGTATATACACATTTAAATTAAGATTCGAGACGTATTTTAGGTCTAGAGTCAAACCCGTTTTGATTTTAGATCCGTTCATTTAAAGAAAGTTGATTTATTTACATGCACTCCTTGTTGTTCTTAACTAGGTTTTGTGAATCACCTATGAGTGATTCCGAAATGGCTTATGCGCGTGGACGTGGTAAACGGATGCGGCTGGCCATACCAGATCAATCAGCTGTAGACCCGAGTCTTTCCAAGATACGAGGGCTAACTCACAAGAGGCGTGGTGTGGGAATCGGCAACAAAGGAAGACGAGGGAGTCTGAACCTCAGTGGCTGTAGGACACCTGGATACTACGCCGTGGAGGACATCAAATCCAATTCACTTATATGTGGAAAACGAAAAGGCAAAGCCCCAGCCGATCTAGATTTAAGCTTGGTCTCGGAGGACATTAGGAATGGGAATGGGAAAAGAATACGAGCCAAATCCAGGAGCGCTCCTTCCACCCCTCAGGGTAAATCCGACCCTGTGTTTCTTGATCAAGTTTGCGCGTCCCCAATGCTAATAGACTGTCCGCATCCGAACTGCAACAAGAAGTACAAACATATCAACGGGCTCCGTTACCACCAGTCACACGCTCACCTGAACAGTGACAGAAAGCAAGAGTTTGAGGTGGAGAGTGAGGACAGACTTTCAGATTTTGATGAAGCACTCAGCTCGGTACCTTTTGATTCTTCTGAGAACATAATCTACAAGAAGCCCAGAAGCATGTATAAACTCAATGCAGTCGGTTCTCCAAAGAGCAGGAAAGCATTGCTCAACAATGATAGCAGTCCCAAAGCCAATGCAAAACTACGCCCGAATGTGGCAAGTAAAGATGGATCCATAGATGATCTGAGCAACCTGCCACTCATTTCCAACATGTCCGTTGTCCTTGAGAACTGCCTCATGACGGATCGTAGTACATCTGTTGAGATGCCTAAGCTCGAAGCAGAGGGTGCTATTGATAAAAGGGACATATGTAGCAAAGTTAAGAAAGAAGGGTTCACTGAGAGATGCTTAGCCAAGTCTCGAACCAACAGACTCATCAACGCTGCCCCTGCTCCTCCGAAGCTGACCGCTATTCCACCCGCTGCATTTTCCACTAAAATCACAGAAGTTTCTTCTCATCAGGCTTCTCCGACTGTTGCCCTCACAAAAGCCAAGAACCTCTCACTGAAACCCATCAAGCCAAAGCTGGACGTTATTGCACAAGTTAACATGGCCAACGCCACCGCAGTCCTGAGCAAAGACAGTAAGAGAAAGGAAAAGCATCGATTAAAGGACAGGAATTGTAAAGATCCCCGGAGTCCCAAAAGTGACCCGATATACACAAAAGCGGATGATACAAAGACTATCGGGAAAGACTTTCCTGTGAGCCTCTTGAAAGAGCATTTGAGCAAGCAAGATGTTGTAAACGGTCCAAGTGAAAGTCAAGAAAGCCGCATGGCGAGTATCAGAGCCGAGGCCGACAAGGTGTACACCTTCTCAGACAATGCACCGAGTCCTTCCATCGGGAGCTCTGCAAGAATGGACTGCGTCCCTCTTACAAACGGAGATGGAGCGAGTGCTAAAACAAACAGCCCCGCGTACTCCGACATATCCGATGCAGCTGAGGACGGTGGATCAAACTCAAGATCTAGAAGGAACTCGACACAAGATTCAAACTCAAACAGCAACATCAATCCCAAAATTCCCTCAATGAGTACCGCTCCCACGGTGACCCCAGGAAAAGAGATCCAGTCCGCATCTCACGGCCATGGTTATGAATCCCATTGCATCCCAGGTTACTTGCATTCTGGGCAAGCCAGTTCCATTTCATTCCATAAGGTGGCCTCGCCCTATGGTCGGACGAAGGATGATTTGAGAGATTTAAATGAGGATATAAAAAGCTCAGAATCCTCTAGCCACTCAAGTTCCCAGTCACAGCTTCAGTATGCTGAAACGCACACAGCTCTGGCTCAGTCTTTGTACTATGGACAGTACAGCCGGGGTGTTTCAATGGACCAGAAGGTTCTAATGATGCCCAGCACCCACAGACCTCTCAGTGAGGCATGCTGTGAGGAAATGCAGTATAGCAAGCAAAGTAGAGGTCAAGTTAGACGAGGATCTGAGCAAAAGGAACGAACAAAGGATGAGCAAAAACAGTTTATAAGCTCTCCTCAGTCGATTCATAAAGGGGCGAACTCTGCTAAGATTAACTGTGCAAAACCTGGCTTCATCTATGTGGATTTGGACAAGCAGCTGTCGTTTCAGCAGCAGCAGCAACAGGGGAAAACGTCCCATATCTCCATGTCAAAAGAGCAAGGGGTCCTCAAGGAATCTGAAGACCTCAGTTTGGAGAGTTCAAACTCAAAATCAAATGTGGACACAAATGTAACATTTCTAAATGTAAGTTACTGATGTTACTTATCATTTACTGAGGAAATGTTCTTTTAAAGAAAATAACAGACTTCTAGAAATGTCCTTGGTTTTGCTGGAATAACAATCCAAATCATGTTGTTTTGAGTGGTGTTTTTGGAAATAAGATCCTTAATCATCAAATGATCGAATTGCCAGGATTCTTTGATGATTGAGATCATATTGATTTCTAAGACGTTTCCATCCTTTTGAAATTTTCCGTGACAAAGAACGCATTAAACACTAGTTTCACAGGGCTACTGTTTCATAACAAAGGGCTTCCCTGTAAGGTGTGTGATTTCATTGGTTGTCAGACCAGAAACTGTTTGACAGTAGATGTTCCTCTGGGTTTAGGCTTCAGAATCTCAGTCCTGGAGCCACTCTTATCAGTCCAAATATGTGAAGCAGCAAAATCAAGAGGTCAACAGGATCTCTGAGGAAATGAGTCTGAGTCCAGACAAGGGGAAAGACTGGCACATGCCTCTAGAGCCCGAGTCCAGGCTGGAGGCCGAACTCCAGAGCGCCAAGTGTGAGACGGCTGCCGAGGTCATCGAGGAAAGTACCAGACCGGAGGTGGACGAGATAGCGGATGAGACGTCTGAAGACTCGCAGAACGCAAGAGGGGCCGCGTCGTCACCCCAGCAGTCCTTCATCCAGTTTCAGCACTCCTACCCCTATTTACACCTGTGTGAGACGAGCAGCAATGCTTACAGAGTGATGTCTCCAGCTTTGGTGCATAATTACCCAGGTAATCATCTTTTGTACATCGTAAATATGACCCCAAAACTTTAATGTAGTGGAGCTTGTACTACAAACTACCTGTAAGTGTAAGTTGTGTGTTTTCCATTCTAGGTTTCCATTACCCTCTGTATGGAAAAACGGCAGGGAGAGAGGATTCAGAGGGGGCTCAAAGCAGCAAACCAGTGACAGATTCGACAGCATTAGAGCTTCTGTCACATCCTCTCCTGCCGTATCACGGCAAATCTCCCGTTGTATGTATCTCACTTCAAAAAACAAGTAGAAAACACTGGTGAACCATTTTTAGAAAGGCTTATTGTCTACAACAGAGGCAAATATGGCCCTAAATGTGATGTAAACAAACAAGCTGTTCTGGATAGCAGCATCTGCTAAATATCCACAATATAGTTTCTTCAGGAACATCCAGACACACAGCAATAACATGTAAAGTACATAAAATGAATGCTGGACTCATGAAACATGTTTATAGCGATGCACTTGAAGTACTTAAAAAGATGAATTAGACAGTTGATAAATTTGATGGATTTATGTAGGTGCTTTACATTTTAATTTTAAATATGTGTCCCTGCAGCACAAAAGCAGTGTTAAGTCGCTGGGGGATATTTGTAGCAATAGCCAACAATACATTGTATGGGTCACAATTATACATTTCTCTTTTTTATGCCAAAAATCATTAGGATATTAAGTAAAGATCATGTTCCATGAAGATATTTTGTAAATCTCCTACCGTAAATATATCAAAACTTACATTTTGATTAGTAATATGCATTGCTAAAGACTTCATTTGGACAACTTTAAAGATGATTTTCTCAATATTTAGATTTTTTTGCACCCTCAGATTCCAAATGTTCAAATAGTTGCATCTCGGCCAAATATTGTCCTATCCTAACAAACCATACATCTATGGAAAGCTTATTTATTGAGCTTGATTTATGTATCTCAATTTACCCTTATGACTGGTTTAGTGCTCCAGTGTAACATATGTGCCCTGTTGTCCAAAGACAAATTGACAGCACAAAGTATTCCTTTAAATTGTTTATGTACGGTTCAAGGGCTTTGGCAGTCTAACCAAATAAAACATGACGACCATAGACACTTATTGTCTTCAAAGTATGTCTTTCACAGATCTTTACACATTGTATGTTTTACTCCTTTAGCCTGGAGAAAGAGGATCTCCAGAGCAGGAACGAGAGACTGAACGGGAGAGAGAATCGGTTCCCTTCAGCCGCCACCTTCAGGCACATCATCTCACTCACCTGGGCATGAGCTACACGCTGGTGTCCGGCCAATATGACCCCTTTCAAGGTGAAAAGGTCAAAAACAACTGTACTATACTACACTACTGAACTCTGTATTAAAGAGCTCATATCATGAGGAATCAAACTGATCTTGTAAAACAAGAGTTTGTTGTACTATTAAAACATACTGTAACATTCAGACCTCAGAGGTTCCTCTCCAGTCCATGAAGAACAGCTCTAGAAACTAATCTGCAAAACTGTCTCATTCTGAACTTCTGTAACTTTCTGACACATGAATGTAAAAAGGTGCATGAGCTGCAAGTGTTTTTGCCATGTCACATACCTTAGAGGACATGTACATATCAGGCTTCTGCCAAATGCACACTGCACAACTCAAGCTTTTTCTTGTCATTATTGTCAAGAATCAACTCACCCATTGCTGTTTGTGTGAAAATACGTTATAATTTCAGAAAACACATGCGTGTGCTTGGCTTTAAAGGCACAGCAGCAAAAATTACCCATTTAATTTTTCTAAGTGCAATAGAGAGTGGAAATGCTCATGAAAAACTATTCTATGAATGGTTTTGGGTGCAAGTGGACCTCAAGGGAACAAAATTGCATGATAAAAATTATATGAGCCCTTCAAGTGTGTTTACAGTGAAGAATGGCTATGGTAAGAATTGATTGTAATGTTCTGTGCTCTGTGATCCTTCAGGTTTGAGCTCTGCAGCACTGGTTGCAAGCCAGCAAGTGTCTACGACACAGACCTGCTCCAGCGGTGAGAAAACAAATGCAATTACCTCTGCAAAAAAATAAAATCAATTCCTGTGGCTCAAACAGCAGATCGTGGCACTAGGTCATGGGTTCGATTCGCAGGGAATGCATCAGGGTTGCCAAATCCGTGGTTTAACCACAGATTTGGGCTACTTTTACACTGTTGCCGTGGGTTGGTTTTAAAGTGCGCGGGTTTAAGTACACCCCCGACAGAAGGGAAAACCGCAGAAAAAACGTGGTTGGGCTAGTCTTGAATAACAAAGCTCATACGGTGGCAATGTCATAAACTCATGTTTTAGCGCTCCGCCCCATACAGCCTCGGGCAAACAGACGCCGTGGAATGCCATGTTAATGTCTGATTACAACCGTCATCGAACATGGACGACGATCGAGATGGGCGCCTCCAATATGGTTTTCTCAACGATCTAGAAGCGCATGGTCTAAAGCGCACGGCACAGGTGCACTCACTCGTCGCTGGTCCGAATCCACTTTTGCTAGTTTAACGACGGGAAAAATGGTTGGCGTGCCCGACCCCCACATCCATCGAACCGGACAACAAAAAAGGGGGAAAGGCCGACTAGCGGGGGGCGGAGCACGGTAGCAGAGCTCACCAAGGCCTGGTCTAACACGCGATTGCTCCTCCTTCCTCTTACTGAGATAGATGGCTGTTTTTGTTGGGCACAACGTGCATACCAACCCAATCAGAATCTCCCATCCCTCCTTTAATACCATTTGCGCTCTACTCCCTGGCGGAATTACGTGGTTTTCATATTAAATGGTTGTGCGCGTCGCCTGCGTGTATGTAATACAGCAAAGTGTAGCACGTTTGTCGCCCCACCAACATAGGCGCCATATTACTAACGCCCCTCTTTAAATAACAAAGAAAAATATTCCCAAGCAACCGCCGCACTTTACGAGCCACGTTTGAGTTCACGGTTTCAGTTCCTCAATAAACCACCCGCATGGCCAACAATGCGCCTAACACAGCCCCAGCCAGAAAAGGCAGTCTCGTTTGATTCAGACCACAACCGCCCATGGGCGCCAAAGGGGCGCAAATGCATTCTTGACCACCTATCTAGTAAAACACGGACAAACAAACGCGAAGGCGTGCAATCGCTAGCGCTTGCGCCCGGGCTAGGTAATGAATAGGCGCGGGCCGCCTTGAACTCGCCATCGGCAACGTCCCGCGTTTGGTTACGACCGTTCATGTCCTCAACAACTCTAAGCTAAAACATGACATTGAAGTGGAAATCTCATTAAGCAATTGAACATTGCTGTAGCACGTGTGTTTAGAGCATTTTGTGGGCTACTTATAATGTACTACATCCAAAAACCTATATTTACAAAACACCATTGTTTTCCTGAAACTTGTAGTGGATGACTCGTCCTAAACATTTTTAAAATGCTCCGCATACCTCTGTGTTTCAAGGAGAAACTCTCCAAAAGCATTCATACGCATAGCCCACGTTTTTCACACAAACCTCCCCAGTACGTTAGCGAATATCCTTCTTAGAACCCTATTCCTTATTAGCCTATTGTCTTATTGATCATGCAATAAAACCGCACCGGTGGAATACTGCCTGACGAACACTACATGCAAGGATTCACAGACATCACATATCTCATTGTCGCATTCCATACTCATAACTCACTTCCCATTGGAGGCCCGTGGCCGATTTAATTTCCTATGAACGCAACACCATGCCGTCAGCAAAAGGCAGCGACATATTGCCCCCACCGTGCGATGGAGGGCTGCAGTGGAACTAGACATGGCTACACGGGCCTGAAAAACATGTCCTACTCGATCTACATCCAATCCTAGTATGGAAGATTCACTCGTGCCTCATGCATACAGCTCCGTCGCTACACATCATACGCTCGGGGAAATCTCTGTATAATCAAACTTACTATTGTTGTGTACCATCTGGACCCGGTACACCTAGCTCTTCAGGTCCGACGATCCGCATTGACTTGTCATTCTCGCAACGAAGTGCAAGTCGCATACCCAGGATTAACGATTATTCAAAGCCAGTTAACACATCCACGCTCATTGTACTCGCGCTCTAGAATAACAAGTATTACTCTCCACCCCAAAGACGCAACGCATTAGTCACTTCAGTGCATACAGTATTATCGTGTGATGTTATACTGTTGGTCACATATGGACGAAGCTCCACACGCGACTATAACCTAGCTTATGTACCATTTTATTGATTCAGTGCATGTCAAGTGGTTTTACCCCAATCCGCGACAACTGCAGACCTCTATCTCCTTCAATATTCAGCACTAAATACATTCTGATACTTACAAACGTGCCCTTTCTCTGGCAAATAGGTCCATGGTGTAGGTGGTGCCGTCCCCCTTCTTACAGTGTTCTTCTTAGATGTCTGCTGCGTTGCCATTTTTTAATCTGTGGGTCTGCTGCCTTACATATTTTGGCATCCCAATAAAAAAGTCAAGGTTGTTTCTACATGCCGATTGTTGTTTGCGGCGCATGAAGGAAAACCATCGGGTGTCGAAGGTATATAACTTTAATTAATAAACAATGATACGCGGTAGTATACTAATATAAGTGTCGAGGCAATAAAAACACGTTTTGCACCCAAATTACAAACGTAACTAACCACGCTTTACACAAACTGTGTTACGGCAGCTAAAAGTGCAATGCTCAGAAAGGTACTCAATGATCAGTAAACGTTTATAAATCGTTACAATTGATGAATAGTCTCAGCTTTAGTTTGGGACTACTGCAGTATTTGTTAAGATGTGAAAATCGTAGAAGTCTACAACAAACGAAGACCAAATATATGATCTTTACAGACTGTGAGTTAATGGATAATACAGTCCGTGAAGTGCTTAAAACGACTAATTAAGCTAGTTGTGCACAACATTTGTAAATGTAAACAAGAGCATTGTGTAAATGTAACGGCATTCAAAAGTACATCAACAAATAAAATTATAAAACAAAAAAAAAGTAAGTGCCAAAGACATTTGTAAGCAATTCAATTTACTCAATTTACATTAAATAATAATCTGTTAATCATTAGATAATGCTTAATAAGTACATTATGATCTGTGTTAATGATTTATTAATTAAAGTTATTATAAGTGTTACCGGTTCTGGAACAAAGTTACGTTCTTCATGTAACATTAAATAAACATATATCGCTCGTTCACTTATGTTCACAAAACATTCTCGTCTAACTTTTTTTTAAATGTTACAACTTGTTCGGAGAAACATTCGAAAGTAACGTTCCCCTAAACGTCTGGAAATGATACAATGGAACGTTCCTTTAACGTTCGCGCAACCGAGAAGAAAGAAAAACGGGCGAAATTTTTCAGAAAACATTTAAAACAATCCCGTTTCTCACGTGCTGCTAACCTTGTGCTCCGCTACCAACAGCTGATGTTCCGTTTTGTTCACTCGGCGATGCACTTACTACCGCGAACGCCTCACTTGGCGCGCCATCGTTCTGTGACGATTTCTGTGTATTGTTGTCAAACGACTATCACCCATCTAGCTAACACATTTACAAAAGAACGAGGAAGGACTGAATACCACTAGCCATCCACGCCAACAATAACCATAACACATGCTATTTACTTAGCACTAGGATATATTTCAGAGAATACCGTTTTTTTTTTGTTCGCGGTACGTTACTTTGACGGTTACCATGGTAACGAGCGATTAAAACCGCTGGATATGACAAAAGTACAAGCATTAAGCCAACGTATATATAATTGATATGTAGTATATGTCACTTAAAACATTCTGCGACTTACCTCACCTATTTATTTTCCGTAAAAAGACTAGATTTGGAGCTTGTACCGCGCTCATCCGTCCTGCAGGGGGAGCGCTCCTCACTCGCTCACTCAAACACGCCGCTGTTTCCGGCGGAAGTGCCGCAGGCTGACGGTTAACTGTCGCTGTTCGAGCACAACAACAACAACAACAACAGACGCGCTGAAGACGACCAGCAGCTCAAGCTCGTCCTGAGAGCATCATGAGTGTGTAGAGAGCATGGCTTCTAAACCAGAGCAGCTGCTGATTGTGGTGTCAGTTCTCGAAGGTAACGGAGAGATGTATTTGTGTGTGGCTAGTTTGCAGTAAAATCTAAGCGAATGCAGTGTTATACTGAGAATGAATGAGTGTGTCGTAGTAGTCACCAGTTGTTTTCGAGGCTCGACACGCTTATTAATTACACTTTAATATGTGTTTGTATGTCAGTAGTGTGAGTTCCGAAAAGTAACGTTACCATGGTAATATACTGATTTCTGAAGATCACGTGACGCTGAAGACTGCAGTAATGATGCTGAAAATACAGCTTTGATCGCAGAAATAAATTAGAGTTTAATAGATATTCACTTAGAAGACAGCTGTTTGAAGTTGTAATAATATTTCACATTTTTACTGTTTTTATTGTATTTTTTATCAAATAAATGCAGCCGTTAGCAGAAGAAACGCCTTTAAAAGCCATGAGAAACTTTTCACGGCTAGTGTATATTTTTTGTTTTCTTGTATATTTCTTTCATTATAATCACCGCAGCTCAATGTTTATGGCTGTTTTACAGTATACACTGTTGTTCAAAAGTTTGGGGTCAGTAAGATTTGTCTCTACTTTGCATTTATTTAATCAGAAATACAGAAAAATCTGTAAAAATGTGAAATATTATTAGAATTTAAAATAATGTTTTTCTATGTGAATATGTGTTAAGCTGTAATATATTTCTGTGATGCGCAGCTGTATTTTCAGCATCATTACTCCAGTCTTCAGTGTCACACGATCTTCAGAAATCAGTATAATATGCTGCTTTATTATCACTTTTTATTTTTTATTATTTTGGAACCTGTGATACTTTTTTTTCAGGATTCTTTGATGAATAAAAAGTTAAAAAGAACAGCGTTTATTTAAAATAGAAATATTTTCTAACAATATAAGTCTTTTTTAAAATCAATTTAACATGTCCTTGCTGAATAAACATTAATTTCTTTTTTTTTTTTAATTTAACAAAAGAGAGGAAAAAAATGACTGCGCAATTTTTGAACGGTAGTGTGTAGTGTTAAAAATATTTATATTTTGAAGAAATGCTGTTCTTTTTAACTTTTTAAACATCAAAGAATCCTGAAAAAAGTATCACATGTTCCAAAAACAGATCTTTTCTAACATTGATAATCATCAGATTATTAGAATGATTTCTGAAGATCATGGGACACTGAAGACTGGAATAATAGCTGCTGAAAATTCAGCTTCACATCACAAGAATACCTTACGTTTAACCGAGATTCCATAGAAAACATTTTTTACAATTTGCAATAATATTTCACATGTTTTACATTTTTATTCTGTATTTTTTGGTCAAATAAATGCAGACAGTAGAGACTTCTTTAACCCATTAAAATTTACTGACCCCAACTTTGAGACACAGTTTATCAGCCGACTGATCTGTGTTCTCTTCATCAGCCGCAGTTCCCCCGGAGTCCCGCGGCAACACGCTGTACGTCGGGCTCGCTTTGACGGAGAGACGTTTGGCCACAGCCCCCGTCGAACACAAAGAGCACCGCAGTTCTGCACTGAGCTGGCCGGGAGCTCCTACCGCAAAGACGCTGCATCATCACCGTTTGTAGTTCTTGCTCGTCATGCGAATGCTCATAGGGCCGTCCATCACACGCCTCTCTCTCACTCCGCGTCGTCTCTCGGCCCCACAGACTCCAGACACCCATCAAACTACCCAGTGCTACTGGCCGTCGACTCCGTCACTCTGCTAGGAGTTGTGTGATACATCTCCTCGATCTCAGATCACGCAAGAGATCAAGCATGTCATGATTCTTTTGCTCATCACGGCTGCATTTATTTGATCATAAATACTGTAAAAATTGTGAAATATTATAACAAATTAAAACAGCTGTTTTCTATGTGAATACGTGTTAAACTGTTATTTATTTCTGTGATGCAAAGCTGAATATTTTTCAGCATCATTTCTCCAGTCTTCATTGTCACATGATCTTCAGAAATCCGTGTTAATTCGCTGGGGGATATTTGTAGCAAAGCCAACAATACATTGTATGGGTCAAATTATACATTTTTCTTTTATGCCAAAAATCTAGGAGATATTAAATCATGTCCATGAAGATACATTTTAACTCTCCTACTGTAACTACAGTGGGTCAAAACGTATTTATCCAGCCACCAATGTGCATTTCTCCCACTTAAAAAGAGTAGAGAGGCTGTAATTTTCTCATAGGTATCCCTCCCTAGAGAGCCAAATGAGAAAAAAATCAGAAAATCCAAAAACAAATTTGTAAAAAAGGGGGGAAAAAATTTTTTTTTTTTTTTAAAGAATTAATTGGTAAATTCCTCGGTAAAATAATTATTTGGTCACCTACAAACAAGCAAGTTTTCTGGCTCTCACAGACCTGTAACTTTTTCTTTAAGAGGCTCCTCTGTCCGCCACTCGTTACCTGTATTAATGGCATCTGTTTGAACTCGTTATCTGTATAAAAGACACCTGTCCACAACCTTAAACAGTCACACTCCAAACTCCCCCATGGCCAAGACCAAAGAGCTGTCAAAGGACACCAGACACAAAATTGTAGACCTGCACCAGGCTGGAAGACTGAATCTGCAATAGGTAAGCAGCTTGGTGTGAAGAAATCAACTGTGGGAGCAATTATTAGAAAATGGAAGACATACAAGACCACTGATAATCTCCCTCGATCTGGGGCTCCACGCAAGATCTCACCCCCGTGGGGTCAAAAATGATCCCAGAACCCCACGGGGGGACCTAGTGAATGACCTGCAGAGAGTTGGGACCAAAGTAACAAAGGCTACCATCATTAACACACTGCGCCGCCAGGGACTCAAAATCCTGCAGTGCCAGACGTGTCCCCCTGCTGAAGCCAGTACATGTCCAGGCCCGTCTGAATTTTGCTAGAGAGCATTTGGATGATCCAGATTAGGATTGGGAGAATGTCATATGGTCATATGAAACCAAAATAGAACTTTTTGGTAAAAACTCAACTTGTCGTGTTTGGAGGAGAAAGAATGCTGAGTTGCGTCCAAAGAACACCATCCCTACTGTGAAGCATGGGGGTGGAAACATCATTCTTTGGGGCTGTTTTTCTGCAAAGGGGACCAGGACGACTGATCCGTGTAAAACGAAAGAATGAATGGGGCCATGTAAAGTGAGATTTTGAGTGAAAACCTCCTTCCATCAGCAAGGGCAAGATGAAACGTGGCTGGGTCTTTCAGCATTACAATGATCCCAAACACACCGCCCGGTGCAATGAAGGAGTGGCTTCGTAAGAATCATTTCAAGGTCCTGGAGTGGCCTAGCCAATCTCCAGATCTCAACCCCATAGAAAATCTTTGGAGGGAGTTGAAAATCCGTGTTGCCCAGCGACAGCCCCAATACATTACTGCTCTAGAGGAGATCTGCATGGAGTAATGGCCAAAATACCAGCACCAGTGTGTGAAAACCTTGTGAAGACTTACAGGAAACGTTTGACCTCTGTCATTGCCAACCAAGGGTATATAACAAAGTATTGAGATTAATTTTGTTATTGACCAAATACTTATTTCCACCATAATTTGCAAAATAAATTCTTTAAAAATCCTACAAAGTGATTTTCTGGGAGTTTTTTTTCTCATTTTGTTTCTCATAGTTGAGGTATTCCTATGATTAAAATTACAGGCCTCTCTCATCTTTTTAAGTGGGAGACTTGCACAATTGGTGGCTGACTAAAATACTTTTAATGCCCCACTGTATATCAAAACTTAATTTTTGATTAGTATGCATTGCTAAGAACTTCATTTGGAGAGGTTTAAAGGTGATTTTCTCAATATTTAGATTTTTTTGCACCCTCAGTTTCCAGATTTTCAAATATTGTCCGATCCTAACAAAAAACCATACATCAATGGAAAGCTATATATTCAGCTTTCAGCTGATGCATACATCTCAATTTCAAAAAAATTGACCCTTATGACTGGTTTTGTGCTCTCAGGGTCCCAATGATGCTGATTTGCTGCTCAGGAAACATTCCTGATTATTATCAATGTTGAAAACATTTTGCTGCTGCACAATATTTTTTGTGGAAACTGTGATGCATTTTATTTTTCAGGATTCACAGATGAACCGAAAGTTCAAAAGAGCAGCATTTATTTGAAACAGAAATATTCTGCAACATTATAAACGTCTTTACTGTCACTTTTGATCAATTTAATGCATACTTGATGAATAAAAGTATTAATTTTTATTTTTAATCTAACTTGCTCCACACTTTTGAATGGAAACGTATCACAGTTTCCACAGAAATATTGTGCAGCACGACTGTTTTCAACATTGCTAATAATCAGAAATGTTTCTCGAGCAGCATATTATACTGATTTCTGAAGATCATGTGACACTGAAGACTGGAGTAATGATGCTGAAAATACAGCTTTACATCACAGTAATACATTAAATTTTTACAGTATATTCACATAGAAAACAGCTGTTTTAAACTGTAATAATGTTTCTCTATTTTTAGTGTATTTGTGATCAAATAAATGGTGAGCAGTAAAGACTTCTTTCAAAAGCATTAAGAATTGTACTTATTCCAAACGTTCGACTGGTAGTGTGCGTGGTCTCATTAGCCGACTTGATGTTTTCGAAAGCTTTGGCTTTTCTGAAAGTCTTCTGTGTGTTCTTCAGGCTCCTAAATGGCATCCTTTACTCAGTAGCAAGTACACGAAACTGAAACCTGCTCTTCTGATCAGCGTGATCTTAGAGAACGACACCAAACCAACAGCTGAGCAGTTCAAGGCAAAGAAAGCTCCACCGAGGCCAGGTACCTGACGCTCTTTCTTACGCTGATGCACACCTCTGATCTCTTTGTGCCGTTGTTTTCCTCCCGTTCTCTCTGCTTCTGTCGATGCGCTTCAGTGCTTCTACATGCATGTTTGTCTCAGGTCAGTGCTGGTTCGGTTCTGTCAAAAACATGAAATCAAAAATGTACTTGATGCTGGTTATTAGTATCTTCGATTCATTTATTCCAAATAATAAAAAGTTTCAAAAATGATTGTTTTTGTAATCGTTCACCAAAATGTAATAACTGTCTCCACTAAAACAACTTAACTAAAATAATTAAAACATGTTTGTTAATTGAAATAGATATTAAATGAAAAAAATAAGTTGGAGCATTAAAATTACTAACTGGTTTGCATTATGTAATGGCAGGTGTATTTTGATGCTGAAATGGGATTTTGTGGTTTCTGAGTTTTTTGGTATTTATGAATTTATTATGATTTTTTAAATTTTTTCTGAATTAATGTATTTTGATATGCTGAAATGGGATCTTGTATGTTCTGAGATGTTTTTAGTTATTTTTTTTTCTCTCTGTCTCTTAAATTGTTTTTTTTATTGGTGTGTAATTCATATTTTGTGAAAGTTCGATCAATGTATTGGCAAAAAAAAAAAAGCTAACTGGAAATAAATAAAAACAAAAACTAGAAATAAATTTAAACCTAAATAGTAATATAAAATAAATAAAAATGACAAAAATAATTACTAAAAATGAATCTAAATATTTTCTTATTACAATAAAAGCTAATGTCGAAAAATAAATACAACATTTTTTTATTTTTTTGGTGGTAATTCATATTTTGTTAAAAGTGGATAAAAATTTTGGTAAAAAAAACATGTTATTTGCAATTTAAACCTAAATAGTAATATAAAATAAATGTAAAATGACAAAAATAATTACAAAAAATTTATCTAAATATTAGAATAGGTATAATAATTGTTAATAATTGTATAATAATGTGACAATAAACCTCATTCTAAAATAAATAAAAAAAATTCAGATTTTTTTTATGGTGTGTAATTTCATTTTGTTAAAAGTTGCTATAAATATTGGTAAAAAAAAATGCTAACTAGAAAACAAAAATGAATTTGAAATCAATTTAAACCTAAATAGTAATATAAAATATACAAAAACTAATAAAAATGACAAAAAAAAATACTAAAACTTTATAATAGGCATAATAATTGGTTTAATAATTGTATAATAAGATTTACAATAAACCTCATTCTAAAAATAACTTCAAAAATTCAGATTTTTTTATTTTTATTGCGGTGTACTTCAATTTCAGAAACGTTGATAAATATATTGTTAAAAAAGAAGCCAACTGGAAAAATAAATAAAAAAAAACTGAATTAGAAATAATTTAAACCGATAATTAGTATATAAAAATAAATGACAATGACAAAAATAATGACTAAAATTAATTCTAAATATTTTCCTTCATGTACCATAAACTAATTCAAAATACATTTAAAAATTCGTTTTTTTTTTTATTGGTGGTAATTCCCAAAGTAATTTTGTGAAACGTTGATAAAAATATTGTAAAAAAAATGCTAACGAGAAAACAAAAATGAATTTGAATCAATTAACCTAAATAGTACTATACAATAAATTAAAATGACAAAATATTACCAAAAATTTTATCTAAATATTTATAATGTATAATAATTGTATAATAAGATATTACAGTAAAACCTCATTCTAAAAATAAATAAACAATAAAAGCATATATAAATGACACTAAAGCAACACTGATGAGCTATTGGTTAATGTT
This sequence comes from Sinocyclocheilus anophthalmus, assembly GCA_018155175.1. Classification (NCBI taxonomy): domain Eukaryota; kingdom Metazoa; phylum Chordata; class Actinopteri; order Cypriniformes; family Cyprinidae; genus Sinocyclocheilus; species Sinocyclocheilus anophthalmus. Next base: position 220,115 of record JADLZN010004026.1, on the reverse strand, counting down.
AATGTTAACTAGTAGGCATTGTTTTAGGCTGTGTTTGTAGGTGATGAACCCTAAACGAGTCGTGAGTGTGGTTCATGTTAACTCTAATCATCATTTTGTTAATGAAGTCACTGTGAACTCTACAGGCTCTCCGGCGCTGGTTCCTCTGGACTCTGGTGAGCTCAGGCCGGTTCTGAACGAGGAAGAAGGCTTTCATCAGATCGGACCTGAAGATGTCTGCGCCGACATGTTTGTGCTGTCGGTAACGGTTGCGTTTGCTGCTAAACTGGAGCAGGTGAACAGAGCTGCTGTCGTAGGTCTGTGGTAGGGCTGGACGATACGGACAAAATGTGTATCACGGTGTATTTCTTAATTTCCGTCGATGCGATATAAATTCCGATATCGATATGAACTCTATTTATCTGAAATAGAACATCTTTCTGTTAAAAAACTTTTATTATTGAAAATGCAAACTGATTCTCTGCCAGCAGGAGGCGCTTTGAGAGCGGGCAGAACTAGCGGTTGATATCACGATACATATTGATATTGGATTATTGTCCAGCCCGTACATATTCAGTGCGCGCAGTGACTAAACAACACATCTTCCTGATCTTCAGTTGATCTCCAGCTCGACTAAGCTGTCCAGCGAGGGCGCAGAGTTCTTCTTCTATTACACTCTGTTGGGGAACGACGTCACCAGTGAACCTTTCCAGAACCTCCTCAGTCCGAACTTCGAGCCCGAGCGAGCGTCCGTCCGCATCCGCAGCAGCGAGCGAGTCCTGCGGCTCTTCCTCGCACAGCAGCCCTGTCTGCAGGTCAGCACGGATCTCTGATAGACCTCAACACATCTGCACAGATTTATCACACTGCTCGTTTTCTGTCTCTGGATTAATTGCATGATGTGCTAGTTATAGATAGTTCATCTAGATAATCGCACATCAGTATTGGCTTAGAATGACCCCCCCCCCACCCCACCGCCCCAAAAAAAGCTCATTTAAGTATGTTTGTACGACATTTCAATAAGTTAGCTTTAGAAAAAACAAAGTGATCTACATTGCATATAGATAATTTATAGAATTATTATATTGAAATATGGTGTGTTAACAAATGGAATGCTATTCTAAATATGAAATTGCCAGTATGTGGCGAGAGTCATTATTGAGTGAGTCATTGAGTCATTCATTCAGCTGATTCGTTCAAACAGCTGATTCGTTCCGAAACGAAGCAAGTGACTGTATTTATGAATGAGTCACTGAATCATCGACTCACTTGATTCGTTTAAAAACACTGACTCGTTCAGTAATGAATCACTGCTGTGTGTTGCTCAGAGACGCTCAACAGTTCTGCTGTGGGCTATTTTCATTTGTGAAACTGAGCAAAAACAGACAATTAGTCCTAAAATAATAATTTTGTTTGTATAAATCACTATCACATTTGCCGTGGTGCGATATTGGGGAGAAGCAGCACTCTGCGGGTGTTGATATTGCTAAACTGTATCGATGTGACCTGGGCACAAAACGCCTCTTACTGTCGTAACGTTGGTTCCCTGAGAGCGGGAACGAGACATCGTGGAGCTTCTCTGTTTATGGGAACTCCTTCCCTTCCAACCTTTCATGAAGTCCTATTGGCTCCCGCCAGTCCGATGAGTGGCCAATTGACGCGAAGTATGCAAATACTGACGAGCTCAAGCGGCCGTATAAAAAGCGGTGCACGCTACAATTTTACGTCAGAATCGGATACTGACGCAGCTCTCGCTGATCGAGTAGCGAACACGGCACCACCGTGGATGTCCGTTCCCGCTCTATTGAACCTGAGGTTACGACAGTAACCGGATGCGTTCCCTCTCGACTTTCACAGACATCACGGAGATATTTCTCCGTTATGGGAACGATATGCAATCCCGCCGTGAGAGAGGCTACGAATAGCCTGTACAAGTTACACACTCAGCGAAGATAGAACACACAATTCCCCAACGAAAAAAAAATACCCAATAGCGACGCTTGTTAGGCGGGCTCGCAGCTGATAGGTGGAGATAAGCCAATGAGCGTCTAATGCCCAGGCATACAAATTTGCATATCTGCTCATTAATAACATCGGCTGCGCTGAGAACAGGGCAGAAGCAACAACATTACTGTCAGGGGCTGCACAGAGATAGCGGTGTTAAACAGCATAACACATAACATGATAATCGCGGCAGCAACACACGAATAGAGGTAGCATAAACGTGAATCAGTCACTCACCGACATCACTTGGGAGGCTAAGGACTGAGCGTCTAGCTTGTAAAACCTGGCGAAGGTATTCTGTGAGGACCAGCCGGCTGCAAAGCATATATCTTGGATAGACATACCTCTCGACCACGCCCAGGAGGAGGCGATAGCTCTTGTTGAGTGGGCCCTAATGTGAAAAGGGCATTCCAAACCTTGGTTCGTATAAGCAGCCGTGATAGCGTTCACAATCCAGTGGGAAAGTCTCTGTTTTGACACGGCCCGGCCCTTCTCACAGCCACCGTAGCACACGAAAAGCTGGTCAGATTGCCGAAAGTTGGCCGAACGGTCAATGTACATCCTCAAAGCCCTGACGGGGCACACTGAAGTCTGAGCGTCCGCATCACGCGAGGTCGGTGACTCAGAAGACAGGGCAGACAGTGAAACAGTCTGCGCTCTGAAGGGGGTTGATAGTGATTTAGGCACGTAGCTCGGTCTCGGCCGGAGAGTGACGCTGCAGTCGCTGGTTCCAAAGCGAATAGTCACTGTCCACAGAAAACGCATGTAAATCCCCTATTCGCTTAGTCGAAGCGAGGGCAAGAAGAAGTGCAGTTTTGAGGGATAGTTCCTTCATATCAACGGATGCTAAAGGCTTGAATGGTGGCTGTGAAAGAGCTCTTAACACCGCCTCTAGGTCCCAGGGCGGGACTGAAGGCGAACGTGGGGGATGCAATCTCCTCGCTCCATTAAGAAAACTCACCACCAGCGCGTGCCTACCGATCGATTGCCCGCCCAGCGGGGAACAAAACGAGGCAATAGCGGCCATATAGACTTTCAGTGTTGATGGCAGAGATGCACTATCCAGTCTGTACTGTAGAAAACGCAAAACATTCGACACGGAGCAAGCAGCCGGGTCTATATGAACATCATGGCACCATTTCACGAACACTCCCCATTTTAGAGCATACAAACGCCTCGTGGAGGGTGCCCGCGCCTCCGAGAGTGTGTCAAGCTCACGGGAATGCAGAGCATTCAGCTCCTCTGATATCCCCGCAGCAGCCACACATGAAGGCTCCATAACTCCGGGTTCGTGTGCCACACCGAGCCGCTCGCTTGAGACAGCAGGTCCTTCCTGATGGGGATCGGCCAGGGTGGCGCCACCAGCAGCTTTGTCAGGTCTGGGAACCAAGGCTGGTTCGGCCAGTTTGGGGTGATGAGTATCACCGAAGCCCCCTCCTCCCTGTTCTTGCATAACACCAGTGGCAATATCTTGATCGGAGGAAACGCGTACAGCCTGGGTGCTGGCCAGTGCGATGTCAGAGCGTCCCCCTCAAGCAGGGAGTGAGACTGGGAGAAGAACAGCGGGCAGTGCGCATTCTTGCTCGTGGCGAACAGATCCACCTCCGCGCTCCCGTAGCGGGTCCAAATCATCCGAACCGACTCGGGTTTCAACCTCCACTCTCCTTGAGGAATCCCTTTCCTCGAAAGCATGTCCGCCCTGCAGTTCAGGAGACCCGGTATGTGCGCTGCTCTGATGGAGAGAAATTGACGGTCCGTCCATAGCAGGAGATTTGGTGCCTGCTTGTACCAAGCCTTGGATCATATGCCCCCTTGGTGATTTATGTACAAAACCACAGACATGTTGTTGGTGCGAATCAGTACCAGGCCGCTGTTATAGCTGTGGCCGAAAATCCTTTAGAGCTAAGAACACTGCTTCCAGCTCCAAGCGGTTTATGTGCCACCGGCTCTGGGGTTCTGACCACAGCCCCGAAGCTGGCATGCCCTCGCACACTGCTCCCCAGCCGCGAGTCGATGCGTCCGTCGTGACCACAACTCGTGACGTCACCAAGCCCAGGGGAACCCCAGGCTGAAGAGATCTGGGTTGCGCCATGGCCTCAGAGCTTCAATGCAGCCGCGGGAGACCACGATGCTCAAACGGCCAGAAGTCCACGCCGTCCAAGGGACTTGAGATTTCAACCATAATTGCAGGGGGCACATTTGTGGTAAGCCCAGATGACATACCGCTGCAGCAGACTCCATGAGCCCCAGCAGCCTCTGAAATTCCTTCAAGTGAACAGAGCTGCCCAGTTTGAAATGGCGCAGGGAAGACAAAATGGCCGCCGAGCGCTCCCGAGAGAGGCGGGCTCTTATCTCCACCGAGTCGAAGCACACTCCCAGATGTTATATGTTATAGACTGACTCGGGGCGAGAATGCTATTCTGCATGTTGACACATAGCCCTAGGAACTCCAAGTGATGAAGCAGAGTGTCTATATGGCTGACTAGTGTGTCCCGGGACTGAACTAAAATCAGCCAATCGTCCAAATAGTTGAGAATGCGCATTCCGCTCACTCTGAGAGGGGAAAGTGCTGCACTTTTTCAAAGTGCGTGGGCCAAAGCCAGCCCGAATGGGAGAACAGCGTATTGGTACGCTGTGACCTCGAATGCAAACCTCAGAAAGCGTCTGTGATGCGGTGCTATCTGAATGTGAAAGTACGCGTCCTTTAAATCCACGGACGCAAACCAGTCCCCGGGGCGAATTTGCGCCAGGATCTGTTTCAGCGTTATCATCCTGAACGGATGCTTGCAAAGCGCTCTGTTGATGGGCCTGAGATCTAGAATCGGGCGGAGTCCCCCGTCTCTTTTGGGTACCACGAAATAGCGGCTGTAAAACCCGCTCTCCAGCTCGCTGGGAGGGATTCGTTCTATCGCTCCTTTTTCGAGCAGCCTGCATACCTCTTGTCTCAGAACCAGGGCGTTTCGGGGTAATGTTAGAGACTGCACCACGCCATTGAAACGGGGTGGTTTGCGTCTGAATTGAAGGGTATACCCACGCTCTATCACACCGAGTAGCCAGCGCGAGATTCCCGGAATAACTTCCCACGCGCTCAGGAACTGACATAGCGGCTTTTGCGGCTTGGTCGTTGGATGCGCCGGCGAGTGTGTGGGCGGCGGCTCTGCACTGCTCTGAGGCGGGGCGAGCGGCACCGCACTGACTGAGTGAGGAGGAAATAGCTCTTTCTGTGAGAATGTATGCATTTTTATTGAATGAACATCCAACACACAAATGTTTGAAAACATGAACTTGTGGCGCTTGGGAGCAAGGCTGCTCACGCACTCTCCTCCTCTCTTCAGACTGTCAGGACGATGGCTTAGCCGGCGGCGGCGGGCGAGAGTCACGTCGCGGGCTCCTCCGCTGGCCGTGGCGTTTCCTCCCGGTACCCCACGCCTTCCTGCGGAAATCCGGCTCCTGGCGAGGAGCAGTAACGTTAGCCGTCACCGCTGCGGACGCTGGCCTGGGGTTATCCCTCCGCTGGGAAGAGCCAGGTGCCGACGAGGATCTGGATCTCGCAGTCTGCTGCTGGAAAGCGCGCCTCGGCATCACGTGACTCATGGCTTTGGCGCGCTTTTGAGCCTCCGCGAAGCGCTCAGTAATGGACTCCACGGCGTTACCAAAAAGGCCGGAGGGAGTCACGGGAGCATTCAGCAGCACTTTACGGTCATAATCCTTGAGGTCAGCTAGGTTCAACCAAAGGTGCCTCTGAAGGACGACCATAAAACCCATGGCTTTACCCACAGCCTGGGCCGCTCGCTTCGTCGCCATCAGCGCGAAGTCCGTCGCCGCGCGCAGATCCTTAACGGCCTCTGCCGTGAGGGCTCCGCCCTCCGCTGCCTGCAGGAGCTTCGCCTGAAAAACCTGCAGCACTGCCATGGCGTGCAGCGCGGAAGCCGCCTCGCCATCAGACGCATATGCTTTATTGGCAAGGTGGGCAGTGGTTCTGCACGGCTTTGAGGGGAGGCTGATGTCTGAGCCTAGGGTCTTGGCTGCTGCAGGACACAGGTGCGCAGCGACGGTCTCCTCGGCTGGGGGAGAGCGCACGTACCCGTGGGCCTCCGCCCCATCCACGTGGGAAAAAATGGCCTGTGTGGCAGAGTGAACGCGCGCAGATTGGGGCGCAGACCATGTTTTCACCAGCTGCTCGTGTACGTCGGGGAAGAAGGGGACCGACGTCCTCGAGTCAGCTTTCCGGGTGGACCTGAAATACCAGGAGTCAAGCTTACTCCTGACAGGCTCCTCTGGAGGACTCCAGGTAAGCTCCAACTCCTGGACAGCCCTTGACAGAACCCTCATGAGCTCCTCCTGGAGGTCTGGGGGCCACATGATGTCCGGCTGATCGGACTCCGATCCCGCCCTATCCTCCCTCTCTGAGGCCGAGATGGACATCGAGTCATCCCCCCCCTCCTGGCTAAAGGATACAAACTCCACGACGTTGGAAGGAGGGCGGAAGCAGCCCTCGGGGAGTGAGACCGGGGAACGGTGTGACCGTTGGGGTTGGTGGAGCGACAAGACTACGCTCCCGTCACCGGGAGGGCCCACCAGCGGCACGCTGGCGGCAGTGGGCCTCATCCTGAATAGGCCGCGAGCCACATCGCGGCGGGTTCGGAGCACGCGGGCCGGAAGGTCCGCACAATGCCCGCAGTTGGACTCTTCCAGCGCCGCCTCGGCGTGGGCCAGGCCCAGGCAGGCGACGCAGTAGTCGTGCTGATCCGGCGGCTCTATCGGGCCCGCGCAGATCTTGCAGATTGTTGCCATAGTGAATTCAAAAGGTGAAGTAGAAGATTCTGACGTAATTGTCGCGTGCCCCGCATTTTATACTGCCGCTTGAGCTCGTCAGTATTTGCATGCAATTTGCATACTTCCGCGTCAAATTGGCCAGTCATTTGAAGCTGGCGGGAGCCCATAGACGTCAGGAAAGGTTGTAAGGGGTGAAGGGTTCCCATAACGATTAAATATCTCCGTGATGTCTCTTTCAACTCGAAGGGAACCATTCCGTACGGGTACAATTTTGTGAAATTGAGCTTAAGCCTCATTCTGTCAAGCTGACAAATCCCTTTCCATTGGGTATGGTTTTTAGGATAGTCACACGTATATAGAAATATCTGGAATCTGAGGTGCAAAAAATCTAAATATTGAGTAAAATCTCGGGTTTACAGGTTGTTTCAAATGACGGTTCTTAGCAAGGGCAAATATTTACTAGAGTCAACTTAAGTTTTCGAGGTATATTGTAACGGTAGGAAATGTCCAAGTAGTCTGCAGGGAGGGAACATGAGCTGGTCTTTCTCCTGGAATGGAGTCCTGACGGATGAGTTTTGGCAAGAACGAGAATGTCTATATGTTACCCAGGGTACAGATGTCTTGTTGCTATGCTTGGGATCAAATATCCCCCAGCGACTTAACATGCTTCTGTTGCTCCATGGTACACATATGAGTATAAACATAATAGGCTGATTTATTTGTGGTGCACCATATCTTAATTTGTAAGGCTCCTATCTATTCGTTCTTTATTTGTGCATTCTAGATAAAACTCGCTCAGGTGTGTGAGTATTGTTGTTTCGTTGCAGGGTTCCTGTTTCGCTCCATGTGTTCACTTCTCATGGGACAGAGGTGTTACTCCTTTCTCATCCCTCCTCCTGCAACTGTCCCCCACTAACCCCACCTCAAGCACTGGCACACCCCCACCCCACTTTTTCTCTTTTTATCCCGTTTTGGTGTTGGGAGTGTGAGACCGCTTTTCACGAGGTGAATGTAATACATATTACTCTATTTTTTTAAGTTTTGCCGTTTTTGTCCATTTGCTGTTTGTTTAGTCTTTATCTTTCTGTAAAGCAAAGAGAAACGGAAGACGAAAATGACCACCATCATCCATTCGACAGTCATTTCTACACCACTATCCCGTTATTACCACTCCTTGTTTTTTTTTTGTGTTTTTTGAAAAACCCAGACAGTGAACAAACTCGGCACCCAGGACCGGCACCGGCTTGTGAACCTGGGCGGTACCGGAGAGCGAGAGTCAATCCCTGAAGTCAGCCAAGCAGTCGTCGTTGCAGGGTAATACAATCATAGAGTGTAGTTTTTTATCGGTGAGTGGAACGGCGATGGTAGTGTTGGTGGGAATGGGGAGAAAAATAAAAGCACCGGGAACGGCCCACCGAGATTCTTAATCCGGGCGCAAGACAAACGCGGGTGTCAAGAGTCTAGTTGAAAGATTGAACCGAGACCCATTGGACACTGGGTGTCAAGGGTTTGTGTCAGCAATCGAAAACTCAACCCCGAAATGGTGATATATATCTAATCGTGCGTGGCAATTTTAAATGGTGAGAATTTGACTAATAATGAAAAAAATGAAACTTATTGATACAAACCACGCATAGGAAGAAAACAACGACACTCGATTTGTAATCTCCTCTGTTGTATTTTTGAATTTGTCCATGGAAAGGTAATTACTACACTGAAAGTTGGTTGTGGGGAAAGGAGGGTGTCAAACGGAGGTAAGTTGTGTTGGGTGTACTAAAAACAGGGTGTGAATGTTTGTGTTTTCTGTGACCCCCCCCCCCACAAAAGGAAAATCACCTCCTATAGAAAAATTCGACAGATGATGAACTTGCTGATGTGAATGAAGTTATTAATATTGTGAAAATGTAACTTATTGAGGGGGAAAGCTCATATGGAAAAAAAAAAAAAAGGCGTAGAGAAAGAAAAATGTGGGGTGGGGTATCAATGAGAAAAAAGGGAAATGGGAGGTAGGGAGAGGGAAGGGAAATGAGGAAGAGACTAATATACATAAGGCTCATGAGAAGGCGGTGTTGGTGATGGAAGGGGTAAAAGAGGTGTTGGAAAAGGAGGAATAGTGAAATAAGCAAGATGGGGAGAATGGGGCATTATCGAAGATATGAAAAGAAATGTTGATAAAGAAAAAAAAAGAAACAGCAAAAGAAAGATGAAATAAATAAAAGGAGTATTGTCTGGTATAAAAGAAAGAATTGGAAGTGGGAGAAGTGTCGAGCTGTTGGAAAAGATATACTAAAAAAAGTCTTTTGTAATAAGGCAGTTGGTGTGGGGGGCGAAGGTTAGACGATCTATTGGAAGCATAGATAGACAAAAGATATAGAGTATAGTATTGTGGTGGCATTTTAAAGGAGTTCTACTGGAAAGGGTTAGAAGGCCATGGGAGGGGAAAGTGAGAGCAAAAAAGAGAAAAAAAAAAAAAAAGGAAAAAGAAAAAAAAAAAAAAAAACCACCGCGCCAGCCACCCCTCCACGTAAACTACCACAACCCAAAACCCCCCCCCCCCCCGCCCCAACCCACCCTTTCCCCTCCCACCACCCCCCAACCGCCCCTACACCACCTCTACCCATCTCTATACCAACTCCCCCACCACCCCCCCGCCCACTCCCAATTCAACACATTAAATCTCGATACCCCTCCCACTATATTCTGTTTTTATTTAAATCCTCCCTCACCAACTACCACTTCCCATTTATCCTCCCTCTTCTCCACCTTCTTCTATATCATCCCCATCTTTCCCCTCCTCCTACAAGCCCTCTTCCTCCCACCCCCCTACTCTTCCCCTCCCTGCTTTCCTCTCCCCTCTCCTCTCTTTTTTTTTTTTTCTCCCCCTCTCCTTTCCCTCCTTCTTCTCCTCCTCCTTCTTCCCCCTCTTCCTTTTCTTCCCCTTTTTCCCCTTTCTCTCCCTTTTCTTTCCTCTCTTTTTTCCCCCCCTTCCTTCCCTCTTTCTCTCCCCCTCTTTTCCTCTCCTCCCCCCCCCCCCTCCTTTCCCCTTCTTTCTCCTTCTTCCTTCCCCTCCCCTTCCCTTTTTTTTTCTCCTTCCCTCTTCTCCTCTCTCCTCTTTCCTCCTTCTCCTCTCCTTTTTCCTTTTCCCCTTTCTTCCTCTCCCCTTTTTCCTCCTCTTCCTTCCCTCTCCCCTCCTCCTCTCCCTTCTCCTTTTCTCCCCTCCTCTCTCCCCCTTCTTCCCTCCCTCCTTCTTCTCCTTCCCTCTCCCCTCCTCTCCCTCCTTCCCCCTTCCCCTCCCCTCTTCCCTCCTCCTTTTTTCCCCCTCTCCCCTCTCTCTCCCTCCTCTTTCTCCTTTTCCTTCTCGTTCCTCCCTTTTCCTTTCCCCCCGCTCCCCTTCCCCTTTTCTTCTCCTCTCTCTCCCCTCATGACTCTCCATCTGTGTATAATATACCACGCTTTTTTTCTTCCCTCATCTTCCTTCTCTTTATGCTTTCTTCCTCTTTCAGACCCCCCTCCGCTTCAACCCTTCCTCAAGTTGAGATCAAAACCTTTCAACCCTATTAACCCGGATTAACTCCTTAGTTCCCTCAGTGCATAAAGACCGTCCTTTCTTCCTTCCTGAATGAATCAGCCGTTCGAATGGATCAATTGAATGAATGATTCAGTGATAAAATAAGTAACTTGTCTTAAAATTAGCCTTCCTCATTTGACTCCTTAAAGTGACTTAAAGAGTATTTTCATTTTGCCTTTGTAATGGCATCATTTTCATCTGTCAAATCCAAAAATGTATGTTTATAATCTTTTTAAAATATCTATTTAAAACAGTATGTAGAATAATACAAATAAGTTACCAATCATATGAAATTAGTATTAATAATAATTTGTACTACAGAGGTGGCACAGAAGAACACAAAAGTGGCTTGTAGGTACATTTCCAGACGCTTAATGAGGCTCAGAGGTCGGATTAATTAAATTAATGTGGGGATTAATGTTTTAAATAAAATTTTGAATACAGAAATATTATTTAAATAACTGAAATTATACGATAAAATGAAACTAAATTCACCAGCAGGTGGCGACAATCACTGATTTTATCACTGAATCATTCATTCAATTGATTCGTTCGACGGCTGAATCATTCAGGAATGAAGCAAGAGACTGTCTTTATGAACTGACGGAACACTTTAATCACTGTATTAAAGCTACTGGATCATATTTGATATGTGAAAGTCTCTAAACGATGTCGCACACAATCTAATGCATGTCTTCTGTCTCTGATTGATAATTTAGACTCTTTTAGTGTAACTGTACAAACGTCCAGCTTCAGCTCGAGCTTCACGAGTCAAATCTTGACTGATTTTGATCAAGTAAACGTCATATCTCCAGATGAACTCTTACTGGACTGAAGCAGCTCAGCTTTACTTGATTCTCCATCAATCATGTTTTAAAGTCTCAAATCTGATCCTCAGGATCTTCTGAGGAGCGTTTGTTTCCAGAAGCTTCACTTTCACTGTTCCGCAGCCGGAGGATGAAAAAAACAAAAAAAAAAAAATGTTTTCCCTTTTTCACAAGCCTCCAGAACATCTCACTTCTTCTGAGGAGCCTTTATTTCTTCAGCTCTCGATCACTGCATTATATGTTTGGAGCATTTCAATCTCATCTCACTGAGACAGATTACTGGAGATATAGAGCGACGACTGATATTTATATCATTTTATGTAAGTAGTCTGCTGTACTGTTATAAAGATCTCATTCATTTACAGACAATCATCAGAATTATCAGCATCTGCACCAAATACATAGTTTTGCTCAGTTTGAGTCGTTTGTCCTCCATATTCTCACTGTATCAAGCCATAAAAACTAGGGCTGGGTTTTGACACAAATTTCACGATTCGATTCTATTCTCATTCACAAGCTTGCGATTCGATTACCAATTCGATTTGATTCGATTCAATATCGATTTTTTTGGAGGATTTATATCAGGTACAGTATATGCCAAATTTTCTCAAGGAAAAAAAATCTCTCAACTAATTGCTGTAAAATATACATGAGAGTCAGCTGGTACTACATTACTATAATATTGAAGGTTAAAATTAATGTTTTTACAATAATAAAGTTACAGTTATATTAATATTTCTACTTCAATTCGTTTTTTTAAAATATAAACATTTAAATGGTGGCTGTCATAAAAACTTGATGGATTTATTCAAACATAAATTAAACATTGAAGAACAGTAAAAATTATAATGAATTTGTTATATGGTGCATATATTTAGCAACATGCCCCTCTCTACAGTTATATATGAGTTTATGGCCACCAAATATGTTTTTCTGAGGTAAATGTGACACAACATTGTTTACAAGCCGTTATATTGACGTCTTTGCGCAGCTGAAACACTAATTGATTACATGAGACAGGATACGGATTGTAAAGTTGTACTCTTTCTTTTAACTTGCCTTCGGATGTTTAGTCATGTTTATTTTGTGCTATAACTAGTAATAAAGCGGAGGAGATGATCAGTTCAGCGATCACTCCGCATTAAACAGCGCCAAAACGGCATTTATTGTTTGAATACTGCAATACAATGGACAGATTTTGAAATCTGAGACTTTTTTTCATATTAAAAGTACCAAAGCACAACGTTTATTGCGATTTATTGGATGGGAAGTGTCATTCAATGTTCCGTCCATTAACTGAGCACAGGCTAGACTAATCGATTCTTGGGATTAAAAATCGATATTGTACCGTAAAAATAAGAATCGATTAATATCGAGATATCGATATTTTTTACCCAGCCCTAATAAAAGCCTGATGCATCAAATGATACTCAACAACAACAAAAAAATTTGTCTAAAGGTTCAATAAATAGTTCCATTTAAAAAATTATATTTTTCTGATTATGCTTTAATATGTCAGGCTTCACACGGGGTTAATCTCAGTCTGGAAATGAACTGAAAGCACAGTGATTGTGTATATTTGTGTCCCTGCAGCACAAAATCAGTCTTATGTCTCTGGGGGATATTTGTAGCAATAGCCAACAATACATTGTATGGGTCACAATTATACATTTCTCTTTTATGCCAAAAATCATTAGGATATTAAGATCATGTTCCATGAAGATATTTTGTAAATGTTGTAAATATATCAAAACTTAATGTTTGATTAGTAATATGCATTGCTAGTACTTCATTTGGACAACTTTAAATGCGTTTTTCTCAATATTTCGATTTTTTTTTTTTTTGTACCCTCAGATTCCAGATTTTCAAATATTGTCCGATCCGAACAAACCATACATCAATGGAAAGATTATTTATTCAGCTTTCAGCTGATGCATAAATCTCAATTTCACAAAATTGACCCTTATGACTGGTTTTGTGGCGTCTTAAGTTTGTGGTTTGTTTGTTTGTTGTGTGTTCAGGGTTCCTCTGACGGTGGAGATGTGGCACAGAGAGCCCAGCTCTCCAGATGTTCTGCTGGGTTCTGTCAGCATTCAGCTTTCCCGTCTCCTCGGCTCCGAGAAAACACGCTTCCTCGACCCATCCGGTCATCAGCACTGGAGACAGAGCTGTTCTGAGAGGATCCCCATCATGAAAGCAGACGGGTTCGTGCAGAGTTAGAGATGAAAGGCTAATGCTGCGGTGTAGATGCGAGCGTGACGAGTGCAGGGCTGCGTTTAGTTGCTGGATCATATTCGGTTCAATCCCAGCAGGACATTGTACCTGCAGCACACAAAACTCAAAGCACACAATGCTCAAAGTTATTGCACAGTATATATTGTGTACAAACAACATGGCAACAATAATATATGTTTGCGTTAGAACAGTAGAATCAGGTGCAAAAAGAAATAAACAGAATAGAAAATAGATCAAATACAAATAAATTGATAGAAGGGAAATTTTTTAAAGTAAAATAAGAATACAATTAAAAGGCTAGGTTTTTTTTTGTTACATTCTTCGATTATGGCAAAAAGGTTTATTGCATTAATAGTTTTCATCATCTTAAGGACATTTGTATAAGAATGAAACTCATTGTGAAATACACACAACCTAGGTTTCACTTTCAGATACTTGGATTTATGTATATAACATTTTTCCAGAACAAGGATGTTATTAACCAAAAAATGTTGTTTAACCCCTTAAGTGTCATTTCAAAATATGAATGTATCAAAAGTTAGAGAGTTTATTGACTGTAAAGAAAATGCACTGTATATTGTATTATTATTTTTATAAAATAAATACTTTTCATAAATAGTTTTACTGTAAAATTGCTATAAAATTAAATCCTTATGTCTAAATAAGTTATGTCCCAAATTTGAAGTTGATGTAAAAAAAAAAGTATTTAGGCGTTATACCACAAACAGCCACCGGGTGACACCCAGAAATTTTTGTTTATGCATTTTTCGTCACAAATGTCTGAATTTCTCTGTCAATGTTACTTCTAACCACCAAATATGGACTCTTGAGACTCAGACCAACGATATGTATTTTGTCAAGATTATAAAAAGTTTTGATTGTAAAATACCGTAATACATTTTGTAATACGACTCCTCCCACTAATGGGAGGAGACCGCCCAAAGATTTTAAAGTACCATTTCCATAGTAAGGGAATGTCCGATTTCAAAATGCTTTTCACAGGATGAATTTTGAGGTTTTAAGCTTTCAAATGATATCTAATTTTGGGTGATTACTTAAATTTGTGATAGAGTAAAAAGGCAATAAAATATGTAATGGCTGTGGGCCTGCCGGCGACACTTAAGGGGTTAAAGGTATGCTTCACCCGATAAATAAACATTCTGTCCTTTCTTTCTTTTTTCGCAACACAAAAGAAGATATTTTGTAGAATGCTGGGAACCAGACAGCATTGAACCGCATTTACTTTCACTGTATGGAAAAAACACTGAGGCAAAAATATCTTCGTTTGTGTTCGTAGAAGAACGTCATACAGGTTTGAACCACACGAGCTGCAGAATGATGGTTTTTAGGTTGAGGATGTTTTTTTTCTTCTCAATGTTTAGGTCACATCAAGCACATTTTTAGGATACATGACAAAATGCAGGATTAAAGTGTTCCGTCAGTTCATAAAGACAGTCACTTGCTTCATTCCTGAATGAATCAGCCGTCCGAACGAATCAATTGAATGAATGATTCAGTGATAAAATCAGTGACTTGTCGCCACCTGCTGGCGGATTTAGTTTCATTTTTAGCATTTTTTTTTTCTTAAGAAGTAGAATAAGACAAATAAGTTACCAATCATATGCAATTAGTATTAATAAATTAATTTGTACTACAGAGGTGGCACAGAAGAACACAAAAGTGGCTTGTAGGTACATTTCCAGACGCTTAATGAGGCTCAGAGGTCGCATGAGTGTAATTAAATTAATGTGGAGATTAATGTTTTAAAGATAAAATGTTGAATACAGAAATATTACATGATTAACTGAAATTATAGGCTAAAAAGGAAACTAAATCCGCCAGCAGGTGGCGACAAATCACTGATTTTATCACTGAATCATTCATTCAATTGATTCGTTTGAACGGCTGAATCATTCAGGAGTGAATCAAGGGACTCTATGAATTGATGAACACTTTTTAATCCCTGTATTTGGTGTCTGACCTTTTTTTATGTCTCACAATTCTGACCTTTTTTGCAATTCTGTGAAAAAAAATTTAATTCATTTAAGATATTTTTTTATTTATTTTTTTGACAAAAGGTGCAGTTACCTTGTTTTCTGTGCTCGAACAAACAAGATGAACCTTTTTATGCTTTGCTATCCTGTTGCAGAAATGCGCTTCTTTAGGACTCGGTTTGACGGTTGAACTGAATTGTGTGTCTGTAGGTCTGAGAAGTTGGCTGAACTCTGTTATGCGAGCGTTCTTGAAGATCTGGGGTTTGTGAAAGCTCAAGACGTCCTCGTCTCTGAATCGTCACAGGTGCGGCGGCTCTTTGATTGATTACCGTTCTGTATCTGAAGGTGGATGTGGCTTGAACAGCAGGGTCACGGGTGTTGTTTGTTGTTCAGGGGCCGCCGGCAGCTCTGGCTCCTCCCCCTCAGGGCCCCGGGGGGGCGGAGCCTCTCACTCGACCTCGAGAGACCCCGGAGTACAAGGCAGCGCTGGAGCTGGAGATGTGGAAGGAGATGCAGGAGGATCTGTTCGATAATCAGGTGCGGCTCTGCACATCTCAGAGGGAAAACACTATTTCAACTGCTGTTTTTAAAATTAATAATGAGAGTTTGAGGTGTTATGAAGAAACTCTAACCGTCACAATGCAAAGCTTCATCCTCGCCCAAAAACAGCGTTAGAAAAACAGCTCAAAACGGACGGTGTTGAGCTCATACACTGTCAAAATGATTGCAATTTTAATGGTAAAAGACTGTTAATTGGTTAATTGTAAGCTCCCATACTGTATACAGTGGAAAACTGTAATAAAATACTGTTTATTTATAAAACAGTATTTAAAAAAAACCTTTAATTTGACATTGCCAGAATTCCCAGTGCATGTGACACCTCACATTTTATGGTTTTTGATTAAAATAACAGTTTCTTCTTAGTTTTAACAGTTATGTTTTATGTTGTTAAATGAATGTTTGTTGCATTATTTTGTTACCATGATGGTGTTTTGTATTTGTGTTTGACAATGTGTGCACCTTCTACATATTTTAATATTTACGTGTATGTTATAAAGGTAAAACAGATTTTAGTCATTTGTTATATATTAACATTATTTCAGTTGATGAAATATAAGCAGTGCTGGGGAAAGTTACTTTTAAAAGTAATGCGTTACAATGTTGCGTTTCTCCATAAAAAAAGTAACTAATTGTGTTAGTTACTTTTTATGGAAAGTAATGTGTTATTTTACTTTTGCGTTACTTTTACTGCCCTGGGCTGGGCTTGCTTTTTGTTTTTAATATAAAAAGTTATATTTTTGGCAAATGTATAAAATCGCTTTCACACCAAAAGTGAAGTGAGTGAGCGTCAGGCTGAAGGAAATGTAGATTCACGTCTGTACAGTAGAGTAGATCAAACAATCCCATGAAGAATAGAACACAAGAGAAGAAAGTTCACAAAAAAAGTAAATACAAATGCAATGTTTATCTAAAGTCGTATGTGTCCCTGCAGCACAAAAGCAGTGTTAAGTCCCGCTGGGTGATATTTGTAGCAATAGCAAACATACATTGTAATGGGGTTTTTTCCCCCCCCCCCCCCCCCCAAACAAATATACATTTCTCTTTTATGCCAAAAAATCATTAGGATATTAAGTAAAGATCGTGTTCCATGAAGATATTTTGTGAATTTCCTAAAGTGAATATATCAAAACTTAATTTTTTAATATGCATTGCTAAGAACTTCATTACAACTTTAAATGTGATTTTCTCAATTTTTTGATTTTTTTGCACCCTCAGATTCCAGATTTTCAAATATTGTCCAATCCTAACAAACCATACATCAATGGAAAGCTTATTTATTCAGATAATGCATAAATCTCAATTTAAAAAAATTGACCCTTATGACTGGTTTTGTGCTCCAGGGTCACATTTTTGCTTATTAATGTGGTTGAATTGGATCATTGAAGGACAGCAGCAAAGACACCGATTAATAAAATGGGATTAGATACATTTGTGTTATTTAACATATTTACTTATTGCAGGTTTGCATCATATTCTAAGTTTGCATTTCACTGTTTTCATTCATTTTGAGGAACGCTGAATCTGTTTCTGTGCGAGTGAGATGAGAAATGCATGTTCACATTGAGTCTAGATCTACAGTAACATCATGTTCACACACAACGCATCTGCACTCACTCAACACGAGGACCGGAGAGCCGTCGTTTTATGTTCGTTTAAGTTAAGTTGTGTTTGTTTCGTCCTCAGCTGAAGCAGAAGGAGTTGAGTCACATGCAGGCGCTTGCGGAGGAGTGGAGGAAGAGAGATCACCAGCGGGAGGCGCTCATCAAGAAGAAGGTCAGACTCATATCAGTCCTCCTTCAGTGGAACACTGTTTGGTTTCAGACAGTAAAGGCAAGGTTGAAAAATAATATAATAAAACATTAGCATGTAGCCTTCAAATTTATGTAAACATTGCATTTAAAGATTGCATTAGGAGTAAAAAACGAAACAAGTGGCAGGTCTCCAGCCCAGATTTCTGAAAGTTCTTAAATCGAGAAGGCTTTTCTATACACAAGTAAAAATTATTGTCTCGTTTTCAGAAAAACGAGTCAAAATTAAGTGAGATTTTGCTTAGAGCAAGCAAAATAATCTGCGAGAAGGGGTGAGCAAAATTAACTTATTACAAACAGAAAACAATATTGTTTTGCTCACCCCTTCTCGCAGATTTTTTTGCTTGCTCTAAGCAAAATCTCACTTAATTTTGACTCGTTTTTCTGAAAACGAGACAATCATTTTTACTTGTCTAGAAAAGCCTTCTCGATTTATAGCTTTTTTTGCAGTGTATATAGTTCACTTGCGCTGCCAGACTTTATCGCTTTGGATAAAACCATCTGCCACATGCATAAATATGAATTTAATATAAAATCACTAGGGCTGTCGCGATCCATCGATTTTATTAGACTATTTGATTTTCTAAAAATCCTCGACTTCATTTTGCTCGCGTCGACTAACCGGCAGAACACCGGAAGTGGCACATTTCACAGACGAGAATCCATAAAACACATTATTAGACTTTCCCAAGGCTGCATGATATATTAAACCCATTTAAAAATCATAATTAAGCATAATTGTGAATTCACAAACGCTACGATTTAATTAAATAATTATATGCGATGCAGTTCTAATACAGTATATGTGCTTTAATTATGCGTCTCACAGCGGCTCGGTTCACAGTAGCTCCACGGGAACGGTTATCATTTACTATTCCATCTCGGCATGTTGTTGTGAGTTTGGGTTTATTATAACGTTCATCTGGGAACGCAACGTGCGCCATTTCATCAGATTTGTAAGGTAAATCATTTATAAACTACGCAAACTCAGGAGAATACATCGCGGTTTCAAAATAAAAGCTCAAACCCTCACTCTGAGTTTACACGTTTTGATGTCCACATATTCTTTTAATTACAGTGGCTATAGCATTTCTGTCCTAAAGAAATGGCCAAATATTAAAGATTAAGTGGACATTTGAATTAAATGGTGCTTGGTCGAGTAGTATTAGATCGTACAGCAATGTGTAAAAACAATCATCAGGCCGTTGGCGCCCCCTGCAGGCCTTTGTTGTAATGCGTACTGTATAATAGCTCTATTGTTTATAATACATTATGTATTTTAACAGTTTTGTTCAATAAAACCATATGATTTCTTGCTTTTGATACTTTATTTGAACTAATTATTATTGCCTCATTGCTATTATATATGTATTTTAAGTAATTTTAAAGGCTATTGTTCACTTACATCTATTTTTATTACCACAAAAAAATTTATTATAATTATAGGGCACTATGAAATCCGTTTTATTTCCAAATTCAGTTTTTTTTTTTCCATTTTAATTTTTCTGTACTCTGTTTTAATGGTTAAATTACATTTTATTAATCAAAAAGCCTGTCTAATTAATTGATTTTTACAGTTTTATCTTTACCAAATGCTTTTTTCCATTATTTTCTGGATTCCGTTTTAATGGTTCCATTAAATTTTAATAATCAAAAGCATCTCCAATTAATTTAATTTATTTAAAAAAAAAAAAAATTTTTTCAGAAATACTGCACATTTACATTTTCTCCTAAATAAATTCTGGTAAATAACATTTCTGGTAAATACTCCTTTAAAAAGTGTTTTTTGATTATAATTTTAATATTAGTAGACCAGAACACGTGGATATGTTGTCATTCTTACTCTATAATACTGAACTCTGATTTCAGTGATTTGGATTATGAGATGGACACTTGCTAATTATAATAATTTTTCATGAAATATACATTTTTTGTCATTGCGTTTTCAGGAGATGGAGTATAGTCTCCTGGAGGAGCAGCTGCAGAAGACTCTGTCTGATCTGGAGAAGCGAGAGAAAGCTCTGGCTCACGCTGAGATGGAGGTGAGTCTAAATGATCTTCAGAGAGCGTGTCGTGTGATCGTGTGTTTCTGAGGCGTTCGTCTGCCGCTCGTTTAGACGCAGCGGCTGCAGCGAGAGCTCCGCTCCGAGCACGAGTTCAGCATGCGGGAGCTGCAAGACAGCGGCCGGCGTCTGCGCGAGGACTGCGCTCACCAGGTGGAGCTGGAGAGGTCAAAGGTCAGGCAGCTCGAGGATCAACTGGCTCAGCAGCGACAGCAGGTAAACACAGCAAACACCAGCTGTGACCGTGATCTCTGGCCCTTTGAAGGCACGAGCCGGGAGGGGTCACGGGGTCATGAGGTCACCCCCCGCTGGTGTCAGTACTCGCTAATCCACCTGTTCTTAAGGGAGGAGTGAAGAGCTTTAGCGGTCATCCAGCGAGCGCTGTTTAGTGTCAGTGTACACTCACACTACAGCAAATGCTTTCAGTCACTAATGCTACCAGTGTTGGGGGTAACGCATTACAAGTAACGCGAGTTACGTAATCAGATTACTTTTTTCAAGTAACTAGTAAAGTAACGCATTACTTTTTAATTTACAACAGAATATAAGAGTAACTTTTTCAATAAGTGACGCAAGTTACTTTTTTTTTAATTCAAATTTATTGACTGACAGCTCTGGTGTCCCCATGCTGAGAGAAATCAGAAGATGTTACTGTAGTTCTAAAATAAATATGAAATGCATTAATTCATCTCTCAGCCACACAAAAAAAAACATCGAGATTCAGTATTCCTCAAAATGAATAAAAATAATGCAACTCAGAATATGACGCAAACCTGCAATAATTAAATGTTAAACAGCACAATATCCTATTGTTTTTAACCCATTCTTTAGCTTCGGTGATCCAGTTCAAGCGTACTAATAAGCAAAAGTTACTCTAGACGAACATTTGTGTCTTTTTTTATTGCTGAAGTGTATTGAAATTTCTTCTGAAGAATCCTGAAAAAGTATCACAGGTTCCAAAAAACAATATTAAGCAGCAACTGTTTCCAGCTCTGATAATAAATCAGCATATTATAATAATTTCTGAAAGATCATAATACTGATGACTGGCATAATGGCTGCTGAAAATTCAGATTTGATCACAGAAATAAATTACATTTCAAAATATACTCAAATAGAAAACAGCTATTTGTTTTAGATTTCAAATAATATTTTCACAATTTTTAAACAGTTTTTTTTTTTTCTGTATTTCTGATCAAAAAAATGCAGCCTTGTTGAGCAGAAGAGAATTCTTAAAAGGAATACAATCTTACTGATCCCAAAACTTGAACGGCCGTATATATACATACATTATATATACAGTGGGTACGGAAGTATTCAGACCCCCTTAAATTTTTCAGTCTTTGTTACATTGCAGCCATTTGCTAAAATCATTTAAGTTTCTTTTTTTTTCCTCATTAATGTACAAACAGCACCCCATATTGACAGAAAACCCAGAATTGTTGACATTTTTGCAGATTTATTAAAAAGAAAAACTGAAATATCACATGGTCTAAGTATTCATACCCTTTGCTCATTATTTAGTAGAAGCACCCTTTTGATCTAATACAGCATGAGTCTTTTTGGGAAAGATGCAACAGTTTTTCACACCTGGATTTGGGGATTTCCTCTGCCATTCCTCCTTGCAGATCTCTCCAGTTCTGTCAGGTTGGATGGTAAACGTGGTGGACAGCCATTTTTAGGTCTCTCCAGAGATGCTTAATTGGGTTTGAGTCAGGGCTCTGGCTGGGCCATTCAAGAACAGTCACATAGTTGTTGTGAAGCCACTCCTTCGTTATTTTGTCTGTGTGCTTAGGGTCATTGTCTTGTTTGAAGGTAAACCTTCGGCCCAGTCTGAGGTCCTGAGCACTCTGGAGAATGTTTTCGTCCAGGATATCCCTGTACTTGGCCGCATTCATCTTTCCCTCGATTGCAACCAGTCGTCCTGTCCCTGCAGCTGAAAAACACCCCCACCGCATGATGCTGCCACCACCAGGCTTCACTGTTGGGACTGTATTGGACAGGTGAATAGCAGTGCTTGGTTTTCTCCACACATACCGCTTAGAAATAAGGCCAAAAAGTTCTATCTTGGCCTCAACCGACCAGAGAATCTTATTTCTCACCAACTTGGAGTCCTTCAGGTGTTTTTTAGCAACCTCCATGCGGGCTTTCATGTGTCTTGCACTGAGGAGAGTTTTCTGTCGGGCCACTCTGCCATAAAGCCCCAACTGGTGGAGGGCTGCAGTGATGGTTGAGGGCTGCAGTGATGGACTTTCTACAACTTTCTCCCATCTCCCGACTGCATCTCTGAGCTCAGCCACAGTGATCTTTGGGTTCTTTTTACCTCTCTCACCAAGGCTCTTCTTCCCTGATAGCTCAGTTTGGCCGGACGCCCAGCTCTAGGAAGGTTCGGGTCGTCCCAAACGTCTTCCATTTAAGGATTATGGCGGCCACTGTGCTCTTATGAACCTTGAGTGCAGCAGAATTTTTTTTGTAACCAAGGCCAGATCTGTGCCTTGCCACAATTCTGTCTCTGAGCTCTATTCAGGCAGTTCCTTTGACCTCATGATTCTCATTTGCTCTGACATGCCCTGTGAGCTGTAAGGTCTTATATAGATAGGTGTTTGGCTTTCCTAATCAAGTCCAATCAGTCTAATCAAACACAGCTGGACTCAAATGAAGGTGTAGAACCATCTCAAGGATGATCAAAGAAATGGACAGCACCTGAGTTAAATATATGAGTGTCACAGCAAGGTCTGAATACTTAGGACCATGTGATATCTCAGTTTTTCTTTTTTAATAAATCTGAAAAATGTCAACTAATTCTGTGTTTTTCTGTCAATATGGGGTGCTGTGTGTACATGAATGAGGAAAAAAATTAACTTGAATGATTTTAGCAAATGGCTGCAAAATTGTTGAAAATTTTAAGGGGGTCTGAATACCTTCCGTACCCACTGTATATATATAATATTTTATACATATGTTTTATTTAAAAGAATAATCGCTGACGTAATGAATCACCAGCTTTCTGAGATCATATGTCTGTTTCTCATTGTATTTGTCTGCGGCTCCTCTGTGAACTAGAGCATCTCCTCGTCTTCACACAGCCCACCTACTGAAATACTTCAGTCTTGTTCTTTTCCAGAAAACATCTGGCTAAACAAATCAAGCAAAGCAGGTTTCTGACATGTGTAAAGAGAAGAGTCTTCCCTCTCGTGTCAGTAACGTGTAAACATACACGTCCCGGTTTATCCAGTGCAGAATCCTCCCCCGTCTCTCCTCCTCTTCTTCTTCTTTTCTGGACGCTCTCTCCTCGCTCTCAAACATCGTGTGTCAGGTTTCTCTGGCGTCTGCTTTCAGAAGCGGCGGATGGAGAGCGCTTGTAAGGTTTTAGTTGGGCTGGACGCTGTGTAACACACGTGAAGTGTTTCAGCGGGAGCGGCTTGAGCTGATGGATGTGCTGTTAAACACACACCGGATCTGTAACCCTCTCAGTGTTCAATCACAGACTCGGCTCTGCAGATTAATAAGAGAGTCATGCTTGAGCAGATTTTACAGGGTTTCCGCGGGGTCTTAAAAAAGTCTTAAATTGTACAAGAAAGTCTTAATTATGATTTGAAGAGGTCTTAAAATTGGGGACGGAAAGACCAGAATTGCGATATGCTGAATGTGATGATTAAACTTCAAAAGGCTATGATTTCATTAAACGGTATCGATATTTATCGACGGTACAGCTTCATCGATAACGATATAAAAATGTTCGATATAGCGCACGATATCGGCACGTGCTCTGAGTGCCGCAGACAGCACACACAAACACATGCTGTGCCTGCCTGTGATGAGGAGATAAAAATTAATATTAGTCGAATTTAAAATAATAGACGGACAAGTACGACTGCTGCACTCGCGCCTCACACAAGAGATGAAGCCATGCAAAGTTAAAACAGTTTAAACTTTTAGAAAAACACGTCGCGAATTTGTGGCGGTTTATTGCTTTTCACTGCGTCTCTTATGTTTTTAAATACAATCAGAGTGAATGGCGCCCTCCTGTGGCCTCGGGAGACGAGTCAAAAGTTTCCTTAATGGTGTGTTCACACCAGATGCGAATGTAATTATTCGCGTGAGTAGATTACATGCAAAGTCGACGCGAATAGAGGCGAATTCGTGCCTGGTCGACGCGAATGATATGAATGAATGAATTCGCCTCAATCGCATCTTTCGCGCAAGTTCAAAAATTTCAACTGGAGCGGAAAATTCGCGTGCAAGCCAATCAGTGAAGAGCTTATTGGCATGTCT
Source organism: Sinocyclocheilus anophthalmus (assembly GCA_018155175.1). NCBI lineage: Eukaryota > Metazoa > Chordata > Actinopteri > Cypriniformes > Cyprinidae > Sinocyclocheilus > Sinocyclocheilus anophthalmus. The sequence continues at coordinate 196,025 of JADLZN010004026.1, read as the reverse complement.
GGTTGAATCAGACAATAGAAGAGAGCATTATTGTAGCCGTCTTTTATTATATAGTTCTGGAGCATAGAAAACAATTAAAATTAGTTGTAGTGGTAGTTGTATTTTATTAGCATGGCTACAGAGATGCTGCTATCAATAAAATAATAGTAATATTAGTGTATATATACAGTAGTAAAATGTAACACGCACATTAATACAGGATCCTAACGTTATTCATCCTCCTCTGGATGGTGCTGTGGACCCAGACACGTCGGCGTTTGGCTTTCATTGTATTTGGGACTTTTTCACAACAAGTACAAAACAGCGATTGTAGTTATCTCCACCATGGTTGATCGCGCTATGTTTTATTTCGCGCGAGTGACACGAAAAACATCCGGCGAGTAATCTAGAGCGAGTGACGCGATGTGCATATTCGCTTCGCGTCTGGTGTGAAGACTGGATAAGAAGACAATGCATTATAAAAATCTAAACAGAATAGGGGTGTGCGACAATATCGTAATTGTTGTTTTAACGATGTGCGTTTTGATATTATCAAGTATGTCGCGAAAAGCAAACACAACACCTACAGAGTGCGCGCATACATTAGATGATGAAGTCTAGCAGGTTAGACTAGAGCGCGTGCGCATTTAGAATAATTCAAGATATGGGGCAGAAAATGTATATATTTATATCATTTCATATAGTTAATATCACAGGAAAAGTGCCGTTTTTTTCTCCAAAGGTCAGCATGATTATAAATGTGATATTGATTTTATACAACAGTTCAATAAACAAGAAGTTAATATTAAAAAATATTATTTCTCCAACAGAAATAATTCCAAACACAGCCACAGCTCTGTTTTGCGTCTCTGAACACATGCCGGTGTCTCTTCCCTGGGAAAAAAAAAAAAAAAATGAATCAACCATTTAAATTGATTCGGTTCAATCGCAATGACTCACTTATTAACAGTGACTTGCTGCCACCTGCTGGCGGTTTTAATTTCACAATTAAGCTTTTTCTTTTTTTAAATAATTAATTTTTTTGTGTTTAAAATATCAAAACATTATTTATGCATTTGTAACTGCTGGTTAAAGTATTCCATGTCCCTCAGAGCTGCATTAAACAGCGTGTAAATGCATCTAAATGCCGTTTCTAATGCAGCTTCTGTGTTTCCTCTGCATTGCAAAGATCAGTTTTGTTGATACTGATTTAATTTGCTTGGTAACAACCCAAATGCAAGAAGATGGTGCACACTTTTAGAATAAATGCCCATAAAACTTGTTGGAAATGATTCATTTCTATCACTGCTGTGATCTTTACAGCACAAGCATCAGAATTTCATCATAGAAAAATCAGCATCTGCACCAAATTCATATTTTTGCTCTGTTTGAGTCTCTGAAATACCACTGTATCCGAGCCATAAAAGCCTGATGCATCAAATATGATATGCATAATTTTTCTGTTTGTCTCTTGTGCCTTCACCACGTTCACTACGTTAGATACAAGAGGCTGAGAACAAATGCAAGCAGCTGGAGAAAGAGTTCGAGCTGTACCGGGATCAGCAGAACGTCCGGCCCGAGGTCCGTCTGCAGTCAGAGATCAACCTGCTGACTCTGGAGAAGGTCAGAGACGCTAAACCCTACACAGAGCAGAGGCGCATTATATCCAGTCTGTGTTGAGAATCATCTGTGTTTTTATCATCAAGGTGGAGCTGGAGCGTAAACTGGAGTCTGCTACTAAATCTAAACTGCATTACAAGCAGCAGTGGGGACGAGCCCTGAAGGAGCTAGCCAGGTTTAAGCAGGTAAGACTAACAGGTTAACTATCTAAACACGCTGCGAGCGGGTCACATGATGAGGTCACTGCGTGTGTTTTACCGTGTTTACCGTCACGGCTGTAAATGATGAGTTTAATCTCTCAGAGAGGATCAGAATATTTTCAGTCTCATGAAAATGTGTCCCCAAATCTCACCCCAAAAAATATTGTTTGCATAAAGAAAATGAAGCCTGATATACGGATCATTAAGACGTTTACTCCCGAGTCTCATGACTATATAATGCACCTGGATGCCTACTTTGGAATTGGTTTGTAATTCTCATTCACAAATGTGTGTTTTTTTTTTACTGCATTCAAGTTACACTAAAATACATTAAAGTACTTACAACAAAAAAAACATTATTAAAATATTTATAAAAAAATGATATAATCATAATTTTACTATTTTATAATATGTTTTAAGTATTTAAAATATATACATATTCTTATTTTTAAATATATAGATATATATAATTTCACAATTGGTACGTTTACTGTATTCCCATTACTCTACGTCCTTAAATATAAAAAAAGCCTAAATTTAGAAAAAATATGATAGTATTTTATAAAAATATTTTTATAAAAGTTTGTGTGTGCCGTATATATATAATATCATATTATATATACAAGTTTTATAATGTTTTCTAATTTACTTGAACACATACAGTTTTACGTATTTAACATATATTTATAAAAAATTTTTTTAAATCACAATTGTACAGTTTACTGGCATTCTTACTCAAAGTATTTAAATATACTATATATTATAAAATATCAGTATTAAAAAAAATTCACAATTGTATATTTTACTGTTATTCAAGTTACTCTATAATCTTTTTAATGGATTAACAAAATTAAACATATATATATATATAAATATAGGTATTTAGAATTTTTTTCGGCATTGTTTATTTTAATATATATCCGCAGACACTGTCCATGCTGCATTCATACTTTAGTGTACATGAATGAGGATGAGATTCTCGTGCATCACAGTCATCAGAATGTGCTTCAGTGTCATGAAAGTAATGTAACAATGTAAAACATCTTAATGGCTCTAAAAATAGCCTGGAGTTTGTGTTCTGGATCCAATCAGGCTGCAGTCAGAACCAGCTGAAGACTAATGGAGCAGTTTACTGCGTTACAGCAGACGTGGTGGATGTGAGTTCTCATGGAAAGAGCTGTGTGAGTGAGCATCGAGCTGCGCTGAAACCCTGAGCAGGACGGACGCAGTATAAACAGAGGCTTATCAGCCTGCTAATAACTGTTACAGACTCTCAGCAGCTGGAGCGACCCAGACTCGGCTTTCTCCTTTACTTTCAAGTGCCAGAGATATATAAAGAAAACATCTGATGATTTATGCAGCTCCGAGGCCTCCATAACTTAATATGATATTGAGCTATAAATCAGGCTTGTATTATGTTCAACGTTAAACATCTGAATATCAAGTTGGCTTGTTGAAACATCGATGGATGAATTGAAGTGGATCGTTTTTCACTGAAGTGATCTTAAAGACTACAATGCCGTTCAAAAGTTACAATTTGTAATGTGTTTTAAAGAAGTCTCTTCTGCTCATCAGGGCTGTATTTATTTGATCAAAAAAACTGAAATATTATTACAATTTAAAAATAACTCTTTTCTATTTTACTACCCCCCCCTTTAAATGTAATTTATTGCTGTGATCCAAACTGAATTTTGGTATCGGTCAAAAATCATTTTTATTTGAATGAAATGAATGTACTATATTGTAGTTTCATAATGTTTTAATCTTGTATTTTTAGGGGAAAAATTGTTATGATCCATTTATTACCTGTTAATCACTTTTTGAGCATCGCATAGACCTGAAAATAAATAAATCTTAAAGTTGGCCTCTTTTTAAGAAGGCATTTGTCAGATTATTGCTGAAAAATGTAAAAAAAAACGTTTTAAAAAAAGTTGTAGACGTTTAAGTTTTTTATTAGGAAAAATGCACAAAATATTATTTTTACATTTTAAATGAAATATATATATTTTTAAAACTGCGAGAAAATGAAAGATAAATCTAAACGAGCCGTGTTCCAAATTTGAGGTTGATATCTAAAAGAAAATCACTTTTTATTACTTTTATTACATCCTTCGTAGTATTAATTAATTACTAAAGTATTAAATTATTTTTTTTTTAAAAGAGGGAGAGAGAGAACTAATCCAGACGCCGGACCCAACACGTGTGTTTGAAACTGGGTGTATATTGTTAGAGAGAGTGATTAATATTTTTGACCTAAATGCGTCTTTGTAAATGTTTTTTTCATCAAAGAATCCTGAAAAAAGTATCACCGGTTCAAAAAAAAAAAATTGTTTCCAGCAGTGATGATAAATCAGCATATTATACTGATTTCTGAAGATCATGAGACACTGAAGACTGGAGCAATGATGCTGAAAATAGCTTGATCACCCCCCCCCCCCCCCCCCCCCCCCCCCCACCCCACCGCAGAAATACATTACAGTTTAAAGTATATTAAAATAGAAAACAGCTGTTTTAAATAGTAAAAATTTTTCACAATTTTACAGTATCTTTGATCAAATAAATGCAGCCATGTTGAGCATAAGAGACACGTGCTGAAGTGGTCAGCGCAGATTTTCACTAAAGACGTGCTGTGATGGATCTGTCAGCTCTGTTTGGGGTTTCTGGGTAGATTAGCTCAGTGAAGCGGCCCAGGTGTCTGCGAATCTCTCCAGAAAACTGCTCTTGAGCCGCGTCTGGCGTCTGGGTCAGTCGCTGGTCATGTATTTAAACAAGCAGTCGTTATTAGAGCTGACGCTCACGTCACACACCTCGACCAGAACTCTGGCAACGTTTAGAGTCCAGCTAGCCGCAGATAGTGAAGGAAACTCCTCAAATCCTCAGGATGATTGTGTGTGTTTTCCTTCTGCTAATGTTTGGCCGCAAGTCAAGGCCATGTCTAAGTGTTTGTTTTTCTTGCACTTTTGGCTGCGGTGAAAGTTTTACTGTTGTTATGCTTGAGGGAAACTGCAGATGAAATGAGATTACCACAAACACGTCATCAATTAAATCCCGCTCGTTTGAGTTCTCACAGACGCTCTATACTGAAGTGCGCTGCTGGAAAACTCAGATTTCACCTTTCACATTAAAACCAGCAATCGAGGAGACGTCCTGTAATAATAAGCAGCTGTTGTATGACTTATTGTCTGTGTCTGTGTGTGTCTGTCAGGTCTTCTCTGTCTGCTCTGTCTGTCTGTCTAGGTATGTCTGTCTGTCTGTATGTCTGTCTGTCTGTCTGTCTGTCTGTATGTCTGTGTGTGTGTGTGAGTGTGTGAGTCGTATGTCTGTCTTCTATCTATCTGTCTGTCTGTCTTCTGTCTGTCTTGGTGTGTGTGTTTGTTCTCTGTGTGTGTCTCTCGTGTGTGTGTGTCTGTATGTGTCTGTCTGTCTGTCTGTCTGTGTCTGTCTGTCTTGTCTGTGTCTGTGTGTGTGTGTCTGGGTGTGTGTGTGTGTGTGTGTGTGTCTCTCTCTGTGTGTGTGTGTGTGTGGTATGTCTGTCTTTTCTGTCTGTCTGTCTGTAGGGTGTGTGTGTGGGTCTGTCTGGTCTGTGTGTGTGCGTGTGTGTCTGTGTGTGGGCGTGTGTGTGTGTGTTGTGTGTTGTCTGTAGGGGTGTGTCGGGGTGGTGTCTCTCTGGTGTTCTCTAGTGTGTGTCTGTTATCTGTGTGTGTCTGTCTGTGTTGTGTGTGTGTTGTGGTCCTGTGTGTGTGGTGTGTGTGTGTGTGTTTGTGTTTTTGTGTGTGTGTGTGTGTGTCTCTGTCTGTCTGTATGTCTGTCTGTCTGTCGTCTACTGTCTGTCTCTGTCTGTATGTCTGTCTCTGTCTGTCTGTCTGTAGTGTCTGTCGGTCCTTTCGGTATGTATGTGGGTATGTGATGTCTGTGTGTGTCGTTGTATGTATGTAGTCTGTCTCTGTCTGTCTCTGTCTGTCTATGTATGTCTGTCTGTTCTGTCTGTCTGTATGTCTGTTGTCTTTCTGTCTGTCTGCTGTGTGTGTGTATGTGTGTGTCTGTTGTGCTGTCATCTGTCTGTCTTGTCTGTCAATGTCTTTCTGTCTGTCTGTGTGTGGTTGTGTATCTCTGTGTTTGTGTTATCTGTGTGTGTCTGTCCTGTCTGTGTCTGGCTGTCTGTTCTGTCTGTATGTCTGTGTGTGGATGTGTGTGTGTACTTGTGGGGTGGTTGTGTGTTTGTGTGTGGTCTCTACTCTGTGGGTTTGTGTGTGTGGGGTGTGTCTGTCTGTCTTTTCGTCTGTCTGTACTGTATGCGTGGTCCGTTTGTGTGTGTCTGTCTGTCTGTGGGTGTGTGTGTGTGTGTGTGATGTGTGTGTCTGTGTGTGTGCGCGTGCGTGCCTGTGATGTGTGTGTCTGTGTCTGTGTGTGTGACTGTGTCTGTGTGTGTGTGTGTGTGTGTCTGTCTGTCTTTTCTGTCTGTCTGTCTGTCTGTCTGGTGTGTTGTGTGTCTGTGTCTGTCGGTGTCTGTTTGGTGTCATGTGTGTGTCTGTGGGTGTCTGTGTGTTGTGTCTGTGTGTGTGTCTGTCTGTGTGTGTGTGTGTGTGCGTGTGCACGTGTGTGTGTGTGTGTGTGTGTGTGTGTCTCTCTGTGTGTGTGTGGTGGTGTGTGTGTGTGTGTTTGTGTGTGTTTTTTTGTGTGTGTGTTTGTGTGTGTGTGGGGTGTGTGTGTGTTGTGTGTGTGTGTGGTGTGTAGTGTGTGTGTGAGTGTGTGTGTGTCGGTGTGTGTGTGTGTGTGTGTGTGTGTTCAGCGCGAGCAGGAGAATGCTATGACACGCCTGAAGAAGCAGCAGCAGGAGCTGGAGCACATGAGGTTACGCTACCTGGCCGCTGAAGAGAAGGAAGCCGTGAAGAACGAGAAACATGAGCTCCAGGACATCCGTAACGAGCTGAACAGGTAAAAACCACCGCACAGACGCCAGTGTGATCCAGGCTTCTGCTGCTGAGTGAAAATAAAAGTGTTTGCTAAATGAGGGCTGCATGATTATCCAAAAGAAAAACAACATCGCAGTATGGCTTATTCAATCTCAAAGGCTGTGGTTTATTCTCTGCTGTGTGTTTGAGAGTCCAGCACTGCTTTGTTTTACACGTGAGCAGCTCATGATCCAGTGTTTTCAGCAACGAGCCGAAGCTCTTACTTTTTAAGTTGCTTTAACGCCATCTTCACAAACTATAATAAGAAGCGCTTTAAACCGGCTGTTATCAACGAAAGTCAAGCTTAACCCTAACTGAATGCTTTCTTAAAGTTTGTATTTATAATGCTTTTTTATTTAATCTGGTGTATTTTTAGGGGATTTTATGGTACTAAATTATATTTTATGATCTATTTATTACCTGTTGTTGCCCCCGTCTTGAGCATAGACATGAAAATGAAATTAAACCGTCACAAATCTAAAGTTTGGTCTCTTTTTAAGAAGCATTTGGCAGATTATTGCTGGAGTGAAAAAAGTGAAAAAGTGAAAGAAAAAAAAACAATTATATGGAGTATGTATTTTCCAAAACATGTTTTACTCTAAATCTGCAAGAAAACCAAAGATATAAATTTAAACCAGATTTGCTCCAAATTTGAGGTTGATATCACAAAGATTAGTCAGATTTGGATTGGTTTCAGGACTGAACTAGATTCACTTCCAATTAGTTTCCAGTGCATCATTTTTGACAGTGAATAAGTGTGACTCTTTTTGTCAGGACCTTTTAACCTTTTCAGATCGCGTGTGAGTGTGAGAGTGAGTGTGAGAGAGTGTGTGTGTGAGAGAGTGTGTGTGTGAGAGAGTGTGTGTGTGAGAGAGTGTGTGTGTGAGAGAGTGTGTGTGTGAGAGAGAGGTGGTAGTTTCTCGTGCAGAGATGTGTGTGTGCGAGGAGGTGTGTTGTGTGAGAGAGTGTGTGATGTGAGAGAGTTGTGTGTGTGAGGAGAGTGTGTGTTGAGAGAGAGTGTGTGCTGTGAGAGGAGGGCTGTGTGTGTGAGAGGGTGTGTGTGAGAGAGTGTGTGAGAGTGAGTGTGTGTGAGAGTGAGTGAGTGTGATGTGGTGTTGTGAGTGAGTGTTTGGTGAGTGCGTGTGTGAGTGATGAGTGTGTGAGTGAGTGGTGAGGTGTAGAGAGAGTAGTGTAAGAGCGCGTGATGTACGAGAGAGTGATGATAGTGTGTGTGTGTGTGTGTGTGGGAGAGAGAGAGAGAGAGAGCGTGTGTGAGTGTGTGTGTGAGTGTGTGCGTCTGAGTGAGTGAGCGTGAGAGTTAGTGAGTGTGTGTGTGCGGGTGAGTGTGTTGTTTGTGTGTGTGTTTGTGTGTGTGGGTGAGTGTGTGTGTGGGTGTGTGTGTGAGTGCGAGTGCGTGTGTGAGTGCGAGTGTGTGTGAGTGAGTGAGTTGAGTGTGTGTGAGTGAGTGAGTGGTGGAGCGGTGAGTGCTTGTGTGTGTGAGTGCGTGGTGTGAGTGTTGTGTGTGTGTGGTAAGAGAGACGTGGAGATGTGAGTGAGTGCAGTGTGATTGTGAGTGTGTAGCGAGAGGATGTGTGTGAGGAGTGACGGTGCGGGGTGTGTGTGTGAATAGGCAGGGATTGTGTGTGTGTGTGTGTGGTGTGTGTAGAGGCGTGAGTGAGTGGTGTTTGTGAGGATGTGAGGAGTGTGTGTGGTGTGTGTGTAGTGTGTGTACGAGAGTGAGGAGTGAGTGAGTGTGTGGTATGTGGGAGTGGTGATTGTGTGTGTGTTGTGTGAGTGTGTGGTAAGGAGAGTGGTGAGTGACGTGAGGGAGTGAGGAGTGAGTGAGTGAGTGATTTGTGGTGTGTGTGGTGTGTGTGTGTGTGTGTGAACCCTGTGAGTGAGGAGGTGATGGGTGTGTGTGTGGGTTCTGTGTAAGAGAGGCGTGTGTGTGTGGAGTGAGTGAGTGAGTGGGTGTGGGTGTGTGTGTGTGTGTGTGTGTGTTGTGTGGGTGTGTGTGTGTGTGTGTGTGTGTGTTGGAGTGAGTGATTGTGTGAGTGAGGGATTGTGTGTGTGTGTGAGTGTGTGTAAGAGAGAGTGTAATAGTGTGAGTGTGTGTGTGAGTGTGGTGTGTGTGTGATGTGTGGGAGTGTGAGTGAGTGAGTGAGTGACGTGAGTGATGTGACGTGAGTGAGTGAGTGACTAGTGAGTGATGTGAGGGATGTGAGTTGTGTGGTGTGTGGTGTGTTGTGTGTGTGTGTGTGTGTGTGTGTGTGTTGTGGGGTGTATTGTCACAGTGCCAAAATCTTTAGGCAAAGGTTTGTCCCATTCCACGTGAAAGATAAGAAATTATAAATAACCAAACCATAAAATGTTTTAGGGCTTCCGAGGGTTTAGGGCTCACTGCAATTTTCCAACAAAATAAAAGCTTGATAGTTCGTGTTTGGAACTGAATGAAGACAGGACATACTATCAGCAGTAATATTGCATAGTAAACTGTACTTAATGTTGTTGTTGTTGTTTCAGTGAAAATATTACAATAGTATAGAAGACAAAATAAGTTTTTTTTTTTTTTTTTTTGAGAAAAAAAAAGTCAGATTTCTTGTTATGCAATAGGGGTCAAAAGCAGCTTAGAGAGAAAAAAGGAAAATAGTTTCTCATTTTCTATTAGTCATGTTACAAGCTAAGACGGTTTAAAGCACTATATCTATAGAAGATATATCTATATATATAAATTTATTGTTATGATTATGTTATTTATTATTGTTTCAATAAGGGAATCTGACTTTTTGTCTGTGCATTTCCAAGTTTACCATCTGCAGAGAAAGGCTGTGTTATATCTGAGAATTTTGATTTTTTTGTTTTGTCTTTCAGAATTGGAGATCTAATTTACATTTCAAGAAAGAATCAGAATTTGGGGTGAGTTTAAATCTCGCATTCGGACTTTCCCTCAGAAATAAGATAAAAAAAAAATTAAAGAGAGATGAAATGTTTTTTTTTGTTTTAAATACCCATGGCAGAAACAAGCTTCCATACAATAGTAATATCAGGGCTTAATGTTCTCCGGCACCGTGCCGGACCTCCGGGTTTGGGTTTAGGCGGGAAGATAAGATAGTACTGTTGATATCCGTTTGAGTTCATGAGTTTTGCGCCTACCAATGTATGAGGAACACGCTGATTCACTCTCAACCCAGGACTATTCATTACTAGCCCACAGGCATTTATGGTCCTATAAAACATGAGACACGCATTATAATAGGTATCCAAAGGATGAGCGAGACACAGAAGATTTCGCAATCATAGAGCCATATTATCTAATAGAAAAGCGATTTATAATAGGTTTCTCGACTTTGCGATTGAGGGCCGCAACATATTCCCATACATGGATTTAAAGTTTGTTGAAATACTGTAACCTCACCTGCCAGTGGTGCCCTCTGCAGGTGTGTTATAATAATAGGCGGATTACATAGTATTTAACAGCTTGTTCAAATAAACACAGGTACTGGTTTGAGACTTAGTTAGCCAGATTATTGCCTCATCGTTAGTTATAATAAATACGATTCAGATAAAGCAGGTTTTTCACTGAGTTCTAGTTGCTTTACTAAAACGTACTTGGTCACACCGATTACCTTGATGTGCAAATATTGTTGTTTAAGCACGAGATGTTAAAACATTCAAAAATAGAACTGCATTGTGTATATTTTTGTAATAACAAGACCAATTGCGTAAAGTATTAACCACATTGGTAATCGTTCCTATTGAACCAGTATATTTTGGCAGTTTGTCTCATCGCGTGAGCTAAGCTTATTGGGCACACCCCTAGGTTGCTGGAACGGTATCATGAGATCATGGATTTGCAAGTATAGAACAGGTATAGCTTTAGTTCATTCAGGTCTCCAGATAGATTACTCGCTGGACAAATAATCAGTTGAATAAGGAAAGCATGTCATTTGGATAGTATCTTTCAAATGTTAAGTTGCCACAGTTTCGCATTCTTTGGGGGGCATTTTTTTTGTTGTGCTCACTTTATTTGTACTATTGTTTTGTTAGAATTGTGAAAGACAAAACAATATTTTTGATACTGTGATTTCTGATTTTAGTCCTTGAAAACCAAAAGAGTAGTTCTTGAAAAGTCCTTGAAAGTCCTGGATTTTTTTTTTTTTTTGTGAAGTTCATGGCCATTTTTGCTGTATTACATCCTAATTTAAAAAACTTCACCATTTTTTTTACCATGTACCAATACATATAATTCATCCGAGGTTTTTTGACTCTGTTGACGTTGAGAATTTGGAACTGATTATGTATGTTATCTTGCCTTGGTTGTCCGACATGTAATAATGTTGAAGCCAGTTCTGAGTCTTATTTGTTCTATTATATTGTTCTACGAGCAATGCTCTGTAGAGAATGACCATCAGATGTTTTTTAAAAGTTCGATGTAAGAAATATAAATGGGTTGGGACTTTAAATCAAGACTGCTTCGAGCACCTGTGGTCAGAGGCAGGAGAGACACGGACGCAGGTAGGAGTCGCGCAGGCTGGAGGGACACGGCACACGAGGTCAGCTTGAATGTCGGAACTGGAAATATGAGCGGACGTTAGACGCACACCGTGACACGGTCTGGGAGGAGAGAAGAAACGCTGCTGCGCCACCGGCGTCTACAACGCATGATAGACAGGATCATCTCTGAGCTCGACGGCAGATCCAGTCAGCATTAGCGACGTAGGACCGCAGGACAAAGTAGACCCGCAAGGGCATCACAGAGCAACACGTGGCAGATTCCATGATGTAGATGCGTGGTTTAGCAGGTGGCGTGACTCTCACTAATCACTGCAGGATATTAAACACTTCAGAGATTCATTAAGCCTTTTTTTGTGTGTGTGTGTGTGAGTGTGTGGGGTGTGTGTGTGTGTGAAGTGGTGTGTGTGTGTGAGAGAGGAGAGTTGTGTGTGGTGTGTGTGTTGAGAGAGAGATAGAGAGAGAGAGGAGTGAGAGTTGGGTGTGTGTGTTCGTGAGAGAGGGAGTGTGTGTGTGTTGTGTGTGGGTGTGGGTGTGTGTGTGAGAGAGAGAAAGAGAGAGAGAGTGTGTGTGAGTGTGCGAGAGAGAGAGTGTGTGTGGTGTGCTGTGTGTGTGGGGTGGTGCTGAGAGAGAGGGATGTGTGTGTGTGTGTGTGTACGTGCGTGAGAGAGTGCGTGTGTGTGTGTGTGAGTGAGAGGGAGTGTGTGTGAGTGAGAGAGAGGCGTGTGGTGTGTGTGGGTTGAGGAGAGGGGTGTGTGTGGTGTGGTGTGACATGTGAGAGAGAGAAGCGTTGTGTGTGTGAGAGACGAGGACAAGTGTGTGTGTGTGTGTGGGAGAGAGGGAGTGTGTGTGTGTGTGTGTGTGAGTGAGAGAGGGAGGGTGTGTGTGTGAGAGAGAGAGTGCGTGTGTGTGTGTGTGTGTGTTGCAGGAGTGTGTGTGTGTGTGTGTGGGAGAGAAAGAGTGTGGTGTGTGTGTGAGGAGGAGAGAGAGAGAGAGAGCTGAGGTGAGTGTCGTAGTGATGAGAGAGGAGAGAGAGGAGAGAGAGTGTGTGAGTGTGGTGTGGTGTGCGTGCGTTCCGGTGGGGGGTCGGGGGGGGCGGGTGTGCGTGTGTGTGTGTGAGAGAGAAAGAGTGTGTGTGTGTGTGTGAGAGAGATAAGAGTGTGTGTGTGTGTGAGACGAGAGAGAGAGTGTGAGTGTGTGGAGGGAGAGAGAGAGAGAGAGAGAGTGTGTGAGTGTGTGTCAGTGTGTGAGTGCGTGTGTGTGAGTGAGTGAGTGTGCGAGAGAGAGAGAGAGAGAGTGTGTGTGTGGTGTGATGAGAGAGAGAGAGTGTGAGTGTGGTGAGTGAGGAGAGCGCCGGAGAGGAGAGGTGTGTTGCGTGGTGTGTCGTGGGTTGTGTGTGTGCGTGCGTGAAGTGAGGGTGGGTTGAGAGAGAGGACAAGAGTGTCGTGTGTGTGTTGGAGAGACGAGCCGAGAGAGAGAGTGAGTGTGAGTGTGTGTGTGGGAGAGAGAGAGAGAGATGAGAGAGTGTGCTGTGGGTGTGCGTGCGTGCGATGCGTGTGCCTTTGTGAGAGAGAGAGAGAGTGTGGGTGGTTGTGGAGAGGGAGAGAGTGTGTGGGGTTACTAGATTCGGTGACTGTCGCTTTAAATAAATTTTTATTTTTTATGACGCTTCATACTCTGTATGACTTTTTTCATTCAGTTTGTTGTGTTGAAAAAAGGATCAAGTCTTTTAATAGTTCGGGGACAGGTTTGGTCATTTTGTTGGTTAGAAGGTGACAGTCGTGTGTTTGGAATATGGTGTAAATTCCATTTAATCGCCTCGTGTTGTTTAAACCCGTTCATCTGCCTTTCTCTAGCATCTTGTCGTCGGGATCACTGAAAAAAGCGGAACGTTCTTCAGAAATCATGTTTTGTGTTCCACAGAAGAAATAATGTCACGAGTTTGAGTAAAGTTTGATCAGCTTCTCGGAGAACAAGACTTGTGTAATTTTGCTTCTGAGGTAAATATATCTTGATTAAAGAGTCTTTAGATATCTGCACTGGAGAACAAGACAAAAACACACTTTTTGCAGTGTGGTCAGAAATTACAACAGGGTTTGTTTTTCTTTAATGCATTAAAACGTAATGGAGATCAGTTGGAAGTTGTATTTTCATACGTTGAAGTCTTGCAAATATAACTCATCGTGTGCTTTTACATTGAGGCCATAATTACGTATTGTGTTCCATAATATTTATTTTTTTTCCCTTTTTTTTCCTTGCTCTTAAATGTGTCATCAGACACGGTGTACACAGCTGATATTTAATTCAATTATAAGTAATCGAAATATAGTATATTTAATTTTAGTGTGAGTTGCTTGTGACACTGAAGACTGGAGGAATGATGCTGAAAATACAGCTGCGCATCACAGAAATACATTACAGTTTAACAGAGATTCACACAGAAAACACCTGTTTTACATTAGAATAATATTTCATAATTTTACTGTATTACTGCATGATGTCTGATCAAATCAATGCAGGTTGGTGAGCAGAAGAGACTTCTTTAAAACGCATTACAAATCTTACTGATCCCAAACTTTGAACGTTAGTGCTAGATATATCTATATATATATAATATAACATATAATTATTTAAAATGTTTGTATATATAGAAATATATATATATATATATATATAGGATATATTTTATTATATAATATATATAAGATAAAGTTATGAACAATATAACCTTACATATTTATATAAAATGTTATAATTACATTTAATTACTAATTATATGTATAATATATATATATTTCTCTACATGAACAAGAGAGAAAAATGAGTTTGGTCTGTGATGAATGTGTTGTTCATCAGTTCAAACCATCAAAACAAATGAGCATCTCTGTCATCTCCGTTCTATGAATAATCGATGTACGTGTTTTATGACTAATATTATTGTAAGTGTTCCTCTTAACTCGGGTCTTTTTTCATTGGAAGAATAACACGCAGCTGCTGACAGTGTAAGTGCTTTCATGCGGTTTATTTCCACCAGTCTTATTATTCTAATGCGCTCGTGATATCAGAGTCTGTACGTGGTGTCAGAAATATTGCTACGTATATAGGCAGAAGCAGAAAGTGTTATAAAAATTCACGTAAAACACGTGGATTTGCAGCGGCGGGCTTATTGACTTGTACATTTCTCACAGAATTACAAGTACAATTTAGCCTTTTCAATTGCAGAGGACCTTTCAGAAATGTTAGCCAAGCTTACTTTCTAATGGCTGTGACAAGTGGGCACCCCAGAGCGCCGAGCAGGAAATTCCCAGAGCGAGCCAAAAGCTTCACAGGTTGTTTTCAAAGTACATATTTCTCATAATGAATCTCGGTTTGGCTGCGGTTCCACAGTGTCTGCGTTCCACGCGACCCTGAGAGAGCTGTGGACTTGATGCACTCTACATCTACACTAGTTTGTTTTAAACAAACTGCGACTCGCGACGCTCCTCTGGAGCCAATACGCACGAGAACTGGGGAAACGCTCTGCTGTCTGAAGAATTCATAAAATACTGTGTCAAGAGAAAAGTGTGGACGAGGGCACTTTCCCCAAACGCAGACGAGAACGACACGATGGTTCAGACAGAAATAAAAAACTTTCCACGCCCCTGTGCTTGTGACCCACTGCGCTGGATTTCCAAAGCAGTTGATTAGTTACGAAGTAGTATATATCTTTATTTTTACAAATTTGTGACCAAATAGTATTTAGTTCAACTTTCATGGCGCAAACTAGATTTCAAAAAAAAAAAAACATTTATTTCAGTCTTATCAGTTAGCCTACAGGTACCACTATGAAGCGTATAGATGGATAGCCTACTACGATGATCAACACGAGAAATTAATGAATGGATTTAATGTAACTGTTTATTTAGTAAAATACATTGTGTATTGATTATGTTCGTAGTTTATCTATTTGATTACCTGGCAGAATAGTGCGTATTTACATTGTACTTTTTAACTGAATCGTTGTTTGATTAAGAATGTTCTTGCAGATTTTTAACACATTTAAGCTAAAAGCCTTTACAAATATAAAACTTTACATATTTGCATATATAGATAAACAATGACAGAAAAATATACGGTAGCAAAATTAATTTTTTTTATAAAGTCTTTTAAATATTATGTTACCATTTGTTATTTTTTTGTATAATTTTACAAATAGATAGAAAAAAATTTTTTTGGCGGACGTATGGGTCTTGGATGACGTCAGAGCACGCTATAGTCTCACGTCTCGTGTATTTCCTATTGAGCAGTTTGATGCAGAGGCTACACTAAAGGCTTCTGTTTTTCAACAGGAATCTTTGCTGTTTTCACAAACGAATTAAAGGTTGCATTTTGCCCAATCGACTGCACGGAACCAATGATGGCTCAGTGACGGTAGTCGATTAACCCCGACACAAAAGCTTGTTCCAAACACCTCTGTGCGATTGACTACATTGCCAATGGCACCTTCAACCCCGATCGTTTCCCCGTGAGCCGAATGAGAAATTGCAAGCAAGTCGCGTTCGCTTTCACTACATCAGAAACAATCGCCCTAACACCCAGCAAAAGAGCTGGAAACTCGTAAATATGTGGTTGTAAATGGTGTCGAGAGCCAGAGGGATCATCCCGCAGACCAGAGGACATCCCCGTCCCAAGACTACAGCACGGAACCAGGGGATTTGGCCCGAACTATATTAAGAGCGTAACTATTGCTATAATCGAACAGCCCGTAGCGCTACAGGAGAGCGCAAACACAACAGGCCAGGGACCGTAGAGGATAATGTTGATGTACTACGCTCCTGACAACGCGGGAGACGCGTTTAACAGCGGCCTAAGCGCTCACATGAAGCTCGGTCCTGAAATCACTGTTCTGCGTTTGTGGAGAACGGTGTGGATAATAAAAAAAAAAAATCAGATGACGCTAGGGTCGACGTGTAACCCGGGGGACAGGCTGCCCGCGGCGAGCGACACCACAGGGCGGGGGCACGGACAATGCCCCACAGACATCAGGCAGGGGCCCCGGCCCCAGAACGCATCCAGGACCTGCTCGATGACACGAGGCAGCTCGACGCTTCTGCAGAGGAAAGCTCACCGCCGGTGTTCAGCAGCGAGACAGGCTCGACTGCCACCAATACGAGGCAGATTACGCGAAACTGGATATCAAGGCGCTCATCTGGTGATGTTGCTAAAAAGGAAAGCATGTACTGGTGTCGGTTATCGGCTGGTGTGTAATGAAATGCTGGTATATGTGAGTGTACGTCCACAAAAGACACAATGTGTTTTTATACAATATACTGTACATTCTTGTTTCTCTCTATGTCTCGGCTTTCTGAAACACTTGATGTTATAAAGCTTATCGGTCTGAAAAGTGAGGTGTACGCTGGATGGCCAGCTATCCAGTGCGTTGTGATTGGCGAATACCTCAAGTCGTGTGACGGAAATGTTACGCCCCTCACATTCTGTTGATGCCGTGTCCCGGCCCGGAGCGACGAGACAAAAAACATTAAAAACCATTATAAACGAGGCATTCGTTGCATCCAGTAGGGACACAATTTGTTCTAAGCTTATGCACCTCAGTTTTTGAGTGAAAAAGCAATATTTGTGGATAATTTTGGCAAGATTCACTCAAGAACTGAGGTGCATGAGGCCTACGATCAGTCAGGTGCAAAATAAAATACAAAACCTGTGCTAAATTAATCAAAAGAAGTTGAGAAAAAGACTGACTCAAATATTTGGTAATAATATAACATAATGAAAAATCCCCGCAAAATTATAAAATTTTCTTCAAATGTGACGTAAATTCATTTTCTTGCACTAAAATATTTGGAGGGCAAAATATATTTTTAAATGCTTTAAAAAGAGTTTTTGTTTGGTTATGTCTATAATTATTATATAAAAAACTTTTTTTTAATATATAAAACAAACCTTTTTTTTTTTTTATATATATATCTAATATATAACCAAAAAACAAACCCAAAAAAATGCTAAAATATATTGGTAGAAATTTTTAGCACATATTTTAAACCTTCTGGTGCTCTAACACAGTCATTTTTGACCCCCCCCCCCCGACGCCCCCGCCCAAAAAAAAAAGTACATTTGTTTTTTTTTTGTTTTTTTTTTATAGTTTTTTTTTTATTTTTTTTTGGACTAAACTTGATTAAAGGTTTTGGGCTCCTCTAGTGAAACACGTCCGTGGTATCTCTGATGTACTTACGGTGCCTTTACCTGGCTGACTCTCCTTTGGCGCCCAATCACCACACTTTGCTGAATGGCTCTCGGGGGTTTTTGTTTCTGTGTTGATAATCAAGCCGTCCTCAATTTTGAACCAACTTGTTTGGATTATTTATCGCTTTTGATGTTCCACAGTTTAGAGTAAAAACAATGTCCTTGTAAATAACTTTCATAAAAACTTGTAAATAAAAATGTGTGCATTTTCATAATAATAAACGTAAATTTCTATAAATTTTTTTTGTTTGAATTTTGTAACTTTAACTTTTTCAACAACGAAAAAAAAGAAATCAGACATTTTTGACCCCCATGCGAGCACCAGAGGGGTTAAATATATGTAAATATGAAATAATTGAAAGAAAACAACTTGACAAAAAGATTGAATCTAATATTTGGTGGTCAATTTATATTTTGCGCCTGGCGGCTGGTTATTTTTTGACCACGAACAAGGTGGGCGTAAAAAATGTCAAATGTATTCATTTTTAGAAAAAAAAATGAAGTAGTTCACTTAACCTAAATAATAAACAACTACCTAAAAACTAAATACCTACTATACTAAAATCCTAAACTAGACACTAAAAAACCCTATTAATCTACCTAAAACCCTTTGTGGTCAAGTCACTTAAGTTTAGTCCCCAAGTTCAATCAAAACATCACCCCAGTTGAATGCTAATCCCATTTTGGTCTTTACTTTTTTCACAAGAACATTTTGTTGCCTATGATATTTTAGTACAAAAATGAAAACATCAAAAACAAAAGCTGGATTTGAGCCGTGCCCCGCATCCTGACCAACAGCACAATCGTGATTTATCATAGTCCACACCCATATTCATTCAAAACTCAAGAGCTTCTTGTGTGTTAGAAAGGAACACCGCTGGATTTCCGTGGAGACAACCACCAGAAAGCTTCTCGATGACCTTTCGGTTAAAAAAAAGTGTCCGCATCATATTAAGCTCTGGGAAACACAAGATATTAAAATTTGATATCTGGGAATACAAACATTCAGAGTGGGCTGTTCGGCCTGTGACCCGCATGATTCGCTTCACATGTCGGTGCACTCCGGCTGAAATATTCATATATCATAAAAAGTGCCTTACGCATGATATGGGTAGAAATATAAATTATATTCAGAATTTACATTTTATAGACTAAGTGAAAAGTCTATTTTTGGTGAAGTGTAATCATGCGGGCTAAAGGTGGCAGTGAGTTACACAGAACGTGTGCGTTTCTGTCCCACAAGCACAGCAAAAACACATTCTACAGATAATAGTTATATCTGGAATTCATTTTTTTTTGTATGCCTGGGTCGTGACCCCTCAACTAAGCAACACTTTCAACTGCAAAAAGGACTTTCTCCTCAGTATTTCTATTATTATCGTTTATCTTGTTTTTCTCCGTACAAATATCTTTATGATATATACACACTAGCAGGCAACAGGTTTGGGATCAGTAAGATTTTGTATGTGTTTTAAAGTCTCTTCTGCTCAGCGAGCCTTGGTGGGCAGTTTTATTTGCTCAAAAACTGAAAAAAACTGTAAGTGTTGTGAAATATTTGTGTGTGTTTTCTATGTGAATATCGTTAAATTCGTAATATGTTAATGATGTACTTTCTTCCGTTCTCTCGTCTTTTCTGCTTTGTGCGAATCAAAAGGCTGTAATTTTTCGTATTTCACCAAGCTGTATTTCCTCGTCGTCGCAGATATCCCGCATATTCTACTGTTTTCTGTCCGAAGATCAGTAAAAACCTGTGAAGACTGCAGTAATGCTGCTGAAAATACAGCTGCGCATCACAGAAATACATTACCGTTTAACACTATTTCCATAGAAAAAACAGCTTGTTTTACATTATAATATATTCTGCCACATTTTTTACTGCTTTTGCTGTATCTTCTGAGGGGCAAATAATTGAGTCTCGGTGAGCACAGAGACCTCTTCCAAGCACTTTAGCACAGTATTTAGGCACTTTCGACCCTTATTGACTTTTTTTCCATAAAAGTTAGATCTTGACGGAACCTAGCTGACGTTTGGGGCTTATATATGGAAACAGTCAGTTCACATATATCATCTGTAATATGCCACATGCCGCCCGCATGAGAACAAAAAAAAACTAATCTGCCAAAAACTACCAGCATACAGCTGCTCTGTTGTCCGATTTTTATTAATATCGTTATAAATCAAGATTTAAGGAGGATAGCGAGAGTGGTTAACCCATGTAGCATTAAGTTTTCCCTCCCTGTAAGTCGCTTTGGATAAAAGCATCTGCTAGATGAATAAATGTAAATTAATAGGCTGTGTTTAGTCACTATTTACAGTTATTTCATGTATGACAACAGAAATTATGTAAATGGGAACAGCTTTATTGTGCATTCAGTTGTATTACAAACACCTCGCATATATATCACACTTTTTATTCTATTTTTGCATATTTTATATGTATATTTTGTATCTTATTTTTATTCTTTACTTACACCTTATTTAATACTTTTTTATTGTTACTCAATGGAAATGCAAAATGACTCGATATAAAATAATTAATTAAAATAATAATAAAAACAAAGCTAATGGGATAAAAAAAAATGAAAACAAAAGTATTTTTCTGACCCCATTGGTAGATTTTTATTTTTTTATTTTTTTTTAAGCATGAACTCACTTAATTAATTTTCGGCCCTAAAACAGGTTATCGATCACTATCGGGGTGTCTTTGCATTTTTTTTTTTTTTTTTTTTTCATTTTAAACTCTAGCTCAATAATATCTCTTAATAGCGTAGTCCCTTTTTGGCACCTCAAGTGTATCTTGATTTAGGGATGTTTAGATTTTTGTACTGGAAAGCAAGACAGAAATACTGATGAAGAACATGAGTTCTTGTCTTCTAAACACAGTCTCATTTCACGAACTCATGAATAAATAATCTCCCCCTCCCTCCCCGAGAGTACGATATCCCCGAGCCCCCCGCCCCCTCTCTGTCTGTGCCAGGATCGATATCTCCTTAACACTCACTTACTTTAGTACTGCGTTTTGGTTTTCTGCGGTGATTGAGACGGTCTTTCCTCCCCGAGGAAATCTTTGTTTTTGCTTTAAGTGTCCCGTGACATTACTCATGATTTTCACTGCGCCTGATTCATTTAATTCCAGCGCGTTGTCAATTCCCGTTAATTCCTCACCTCGATTGTTCGCTGCTGCTGCTCTCGCTGATGTGGTTTGCACGCGTTAGGCATTCCGCTGGGTGTCCCTCTGAGGCTGAGTGGCCCTGCGTGATGCTGTAAGCTGGCGGGTCCGCCCAATGGTGAAGCAGCCGCTCGCCCAAGACGCTCACACACACACACACACACACACACACACACACACACACACAACACCCACGGGTCCGTTGGCCGCTGACAGCTGAGAGCGGCTGTAATTGCGAGTCCTGATGACGAGCGCACAGAGAGCCTGTCAATAATGCGGCCCCCGGAGACCCCTGTCCAGATCGGGCCCCGCGTCAGAGTCACACACAGATCAAGAACAATCAGAGGCACTCAGAATCTGGAGCGGAGTTCAGCCTGAGAAGCACACGGCAACTTCAGAAACGAAAACAATATCATTATTCTCAAACATTTGGATAAAAGCACCTAAACGCATCAAAGTCGCTTACGACTGCATTCAGTACAAAAATAAACCCAGATATATTCGCTAGGAAACGACAAAAGACACGAGTCCAAGAAACTGATTAAAAAATAGGTGGGTTTATGCTTAAAATGGTGTAAAAATATATATATATATCAGCCAACTGCGTCAGAAAAACTGAACAGAACTTAAAGAGAAAACAACATTTAATGGCAGATATTTGTTCTTCTTTTTAAGCATAAAATCACTTCATTTTGATCAAAGAACAAGTTGATGTGATGATTAATATTATATTAAATGTACATTCAGTCATTTAGCTTTTATTTAAGCAGCTTACAAATGAGATTACAAAGGGATCATCATAAAGAACCAATATATCTATATATATATTTAAATATTAGAGTAAATATTTAATTAATATAATTATAATAGATAAAATATTGGGGTCGAAAAACAAGGAAAAAGCAGTTTATGACTCCAATGACAGATATCATTCTTATGTTACGCATTACTCATTTAATTTTAATGAAAATAATCTCTTCTTATTTATTTATATTATATCGTTAATACACATTTATCTCCAGTAAAAGGGGATCTCACTCATTTAAATTTTATTTAAATAATTGAATATTATATTAAAGTTAATATTAAATCAAAAAATTTTTTTTTTTTATATTATATTATGTTATGTTATGTTTATCATATATGTGTCCCTGCAGCACAAAAGCAGTGTTAAGTCGCTGGGGGATATTTGTAGCAATAGCCAACAATACATTGTATGGGTCACAATTATACATTTCTCTTTTATGCCAAAAATCATTAGGATATTAAGATCATGTCCATAGAAGATATTGTGTAAATTTCATACCGTAAATATATCAAAATAATGTTTGATTAGTAATATGCATTGCTAAGAACTTCATTAAAACAACTTTAAAGCCGATTTTCTCAATATTTATATTTTTTTTAACCCTCAGATTCCAGATTTTCAAATAAAATTTGTATCTCAGCCAAATATTGTCCGATCCTAACAAACCATACATCAATGGAAAGCTTGTTTATTCAGCTCAGTCTCCAGTAAATGTGTCTTGATGTAAGAATGTTTAGATATTGTAGATATCCGTCTGCTAATGCATGGATGTAACTGTGCAAGACGCTCCGATGGCATTGGATATGTTCATGAATCTCCTGACAGACGCCGTAAACTGGAGGAACGGCAGCCTTATTCTGTCAAGCACATCGGCTCAATGAGAGCAACTCAGTGCTATTGATCAGCTAAAGATTTCTGTGCGCTTCTGATGATTGTCTTTGCTGAAACGCTGATGACACGTTTGTGTTTCACTGATTATTAGATGCTTGATTTGTTACTGGAGCGCAACTGCTGCACGTCTGAGAGACGACAGACATAAAAGACACGAAAAACATTCAACAGCAGCAGCTCCAGATAACACACACTCACACACACACACACACACTCTCGCTCTCTCACACACACACACACACACAAACACAAAAACACACAAACACACACACAAACACACACACACACATCCACACACACACACTCACAACACACACACACACACAACACAAACACAAACACACACACACAAAAAACACACACACACACACACACAAACTCTCTCTCCCACACACACACACCACACTCTCTCTAACACACACCACACACTCACCACACACCACACACACACAAACACACTCTCTCACACAAACACACACACACAAACACAAACACACACACACACACACCCACCACACACACTCACACACAACACACACACCACTCTCTCTCTATCACACACACACACACACTAAACACACACTTCTCTCTCTCTCTGCTCACAACCAACACCCACACACACACTCCCTCTCTCTCTCACACACACACACACACACACATAGTGTTACACACACACACACACACACCTCTATCTCTCACCCGCACACACACACACACACACAAAATAAACACACACACACACACACTCTCTCTCCCACACTCTCTCTCTCACTCACACACACAAAGTCTCTCTCTCACACACACAACACACACACACACACACTCTCTATCTCTCTCTCTCACACACACATACACTCTCTCTTCTCACACAACACACACAACACACACACACTATCTATCTCTTCCAAACACCACCACTCATCTCACACAAACACACCACACGCTCTCTCTCTCTCTCTCAAAAACACACACACACACATTCTCTCTCTCTTTCTTTCTCTCACACACACACACACACCCACCACCCCACACACACACACACACACACCACACTATCTCTCTACACACACACACACAAACACACAAACACACACACACTCTCACACACACCCACACACTCTCTCTCTCACACACACACACAAACACACACACACACACTCTCTCTCTCTCTCACACACATACACCTCTCTCTCTCACCACACACACACACACACACTCTCACAAAAACACACACACACACACTCTCTCTCTCACACACAACACACACACACTCTCCACAAACACTCACTATCAAACACACACTCACTCTCAAACACCACACACACACCACACACACACACTCTAACACACACACACACTCACTCACACTCTCACACTCTCTCTCTCACTCTCACACAAACACACACACACACTCACACACTCTCTCTCACACACACACTTTCTCTCTCTCACACGCACACACACACTTTTAACACACACACACACACACACAGGTTGGTTTTTGTGAAAAGTGGGGACTCTCCATAGGCGTAATGGTTTTTATACTGTTCAAACCATATATTCTATTGCCCTACACCAACCCTACCCCTAAACCTACCCTCACAGGAGACTTTGTGCTATTTCAGATTTCAATACACTCCATTCTGTGTGATATATAAGCATTTTGAAAAGTGGGGACATGGGGTAAAAAGTCACCTTCTCCTTGTAATACCTATGTCATACCTTTGTAATTATACAAATGCATGTCCTCATTTGTCACAAAAAACACACTTCCCAGGCACACACACACAATCCACACCGGCCCAGACACAAACCAAACACAAACACAACACTCACAACGGACAGACACACACTCACACACACACTCAGACACACACTCTCACTCACTCACTCAGACACACACACTCACACAGACAGACACACACACACCACACCACACACACAGACACACCACACACACACACACACAACAAACACACAAACCCACCACACACCACAGAAAGACACACACAACACAGACAGGACCAAACACACACACACAGATGTCACACACCACCACACACACACTCATAGACACACAACACCAACAACCCAGGGGACACACACACACACCCCACCACACACCCACACCAGCAGACACACACAGCCACACACACAGACACACACACACACACACTCACACAGACGCACAAACACACTGACACACTCACTCACACACACACACAAAAAAAAAAACACACACACACACACAACACACACACACAGACAACACACACACAAACACACACACACACACCACACACACACTGGAAGGCTTGGAAGGCTTTTGTCTTTCAACACATTAAAAATGTCATGCTGAAAACAGATTTCACCTAAATATATGTACTTGAAGAACCACTGAGATCTAAAATAAACATGAATAATTAAGTAACACATGTGCCTGTTCCCGTCTCTGACATTGATTAACGGTTCACATGACTGGGGTCCAAAAAATAAAATATTCATCTTTTTAATAAAGTGATTGAGGTTATTTAAAGTGATGTATTAAAATGTTACAGTTTATGATTTAATTAATTATTAGGTTTTCATTAAACTCACGAACCCCAGTTTGGGAAACCTTGATGATATATAATGTTTAATGCACTTCATGTTGTTAATTACAACAAATGGAACATATTTTATTTCTCTTTGTATTTTTACATGTTACAAGATTGTCCCATTTAAATCAAACGAGTTAGGTCAGAAGTAATCTAAAAGTAATCAAAAAGTAATCTAATTATATTACCTAAAATGTGTAATGTAATGGATTACGTTATTAACGTAATTTGGAATCAGTAACAGACTACAATTTTCAAGTAATCTACCCAGCTCTGCATAGAAAACACACTACCGCTCAAAACGTTTGGG
This sequence comes from Sinocyclocheilus anophthalmus, assembly GCA_018155175.1. Classification (NCBI taxonomy): domain Eukaryota; kingdom Metazoa; phylum Chordata; class Actinopteri; order Cypriniformes; family Cyprinidae; genus Sinocyclocheilus; species Sinocyclocheilus anophthalmus. Next base: position 170,747 of record JADLZN010004026.1, on the reverse strand, counting down.
ATCAGTAAGATTTTCTTATGTTTTAAAGAAGTCTCTTATGCTCTTATGCGCATTTATTTGATCAAAAATACAGAAAAAAAACTGTATCTTGCAAAATGTTATAAATAATAAATAATGGTTTCTATTTTAATATCCTTTCAAATATAATGTATTTCTGTGATGAGCAGCTGTATTTTCCAGCATATTCTCCAGTCTTCAGTGTCACTGATCTCAGAAATCAGTATAATATGGCTGATTTATTATTAGAATTTCAAGCTGTGCTGCTAATATTTTTTGGAACATGTGGATATTTTTTCAGAATTCTGTGATGAGTAAAAGTTAAAAATGAACGCATTATTAAAATATAAATCGTCTTAACCAAATCATCTTTGCTATCCCCAAACTCTTACAACTGAACAAAATCCTCGCTGCATAAAAGTTTTAATTTCTTTCAACAAAAAAAAAGAATAAAAACTTACCGACCCCAAACTTGTGAACGGTAGTGTATATTGCTAGAAAATATTTATATTTTAAATAATGCTCTTCTTTTTAACTTTTTATTCATCAGAGAATCCTGAAAAAAGTATCACCGGTTCCAAAAAACAAAAAATATTGAAGCAGCACAAACTGATAATAAATCAAAATACGATACTGATTCTGAAGATGCATGTGACACGAAGAGGAGTAAAATGCTGCTGAAAATACAGATGAGATCACAGAAATACATGACAGTTTACACATATTCACATAGAAAGAAAACAGTGTTTTTACATTCTAATAATATTTCACATTTTTACTGTATTTTTGATCAAATAAATGAAGCCTTGCTGAGCAGAAGAGACTTCTTTAAAAGCATTACTAGTCTTACTGATCCCAAACTTTTGACCGGTAGTTTGTATTCAATATATATATATCAGGAGAAGCGGAAAACATGACTCGTAAACTGAAGTCAAAAGGTCACGTGTGTGGACTCGTGTATTGAAATCAGTGTGATGAGATAAAGAGATGGTGTTGTAGGAATGGATGGTACTCACTGTTACTTACTTGAAAGGCTTCTCCCCGGTGTGCGTGCGGATGTGGTTGTTGAGGGTGGTGGCTCCGGCGAAGGCTCGGCCGCAGTAGCCGCACTTGAAGGGCCGGTCGCTGGAGTGCGTGACCACGTGATTGCGCAGATCCGACGGCTGCGAGAACGACTGCGAGCAGTGTCCGCACTGATACGGCCTGAAACACAGAGCACATCCATGCGTTACCATGGCAACCAGAGTGACCCTCATCAGCAGCGGAGCCAGGAACACAGTCCAGAGCATCGGTCAACATCTGCAGCGCTCACCGCCATCTGAGAGCCCGTGTTTACCGCGGTAACAACCCTTAGTCAATTATTAGTCAAGTGCAATCTGCAAAGTTACGACGCTGAAAGTTCAATGCAAACGGAGATATCGTCTTTTACAATTCTGTCAGTTTAATGCCTACAAAAATGGCTGGTAGGGACTACAACGAGTTACTTCCTGGGTTCGTGACATCACAAACCCAGATAAACCCCGCCCTCGGGAACACGCAGCAAAGGGGGCGGGGCCATGCTGCGCTGCTTTAGAGAAGAGGAAGAGAAAACTAGAGGTAAACATCTGTTCATATATGAATCACGATTCTGTCTTCTAACGATTAGACGTGCACTAGAGACGGTTTAGCCAATCACAACACACTGGGCTAGCTAACCAATCAGAGCCCATCGCCTATTTCTGAGGGAGGGGCTTCATAAAAGCAGGAAATGATCAGCGCGTTTCTCAGAGAAGGGACAGAGCGGTGTGGAATAAAGCTAAATTATGTGAAAAATAATGCGTTTTTTAACAAACGAAGCATTAACACATGTTAGACTGCACCCCATAAACACTGGTTTCTCACTGGTTTCTCAGCGTCTGAACGAAACGCTCATCTTTAACGGTGTTTTTGTAAATGCTTTGATCTTTAAGTGATATCATAAAAACGAGTTTCTCTTACAGTCTTGATCTGTGTTTCATCAGGTTACTCTTATACTCACTTCAGACTTCAGACTTAAAAACTAATCAGAATAATTAAGAAAAAATATATATAATCAGAAATACAAAAACAATGAGGAGAGTATGTTTAAAGGTATAAAATTATATATATCAGAAACGAAATTAATATGAAAAACTATTATAAAAATGTATAATAATTATAACTATTATAAAAATTTAAAAACCTTACATATACAAAATAAATTTGATCCAATATTTTATACAATGTTATAAACTGTTTAAATACTATAAATTAAACAACTTCTCACTAGTGCCAGCAACTTTCAATTTTAGCTTAGTTTACTTGAAGAACTAATATCTAAAACTTATTATACTGTAGAATATGCTGTAAAAATTATATTTTAATACAATTATAATACAATTATTAAAATATAAAAGTGTTTTTGAAAAGAAAGAAAAACATTTAATGACATATATATATATATATAGGTACAAGAAATTATATATATAGTTATTGTTAGATATTATATATTCTTTATAATATATAAAAAAATTATTAAAAAACTATATATAAAATATTCTTTACAAAGAAAGAAAGTACAAATACGATACTATATATTTAATATAAAGATAATGTTAACATTATAAATTATTCAAATTATTCAGATTCCTTAAAGATTATATACTTTTTTATGGACTAATCACTCAACTGTACGGGTGTTCGGGAGGTTTGAAGGCACCTTAAAATAAAATGTATTATTTAATATTATATACACAGTATAAAAAACAGGGATTTAAAAAAGAAAAAGCATTAGTGCATGTGTGCTGATGTATATGTTAAAAATTATAATAAAATTATATATAAGAGAGGAAATAATGCAGTGAGGTGGAAAACAAAGATTTTTTTTTGAAAGGTTAGCAGTAACGGTTTCAAATTAAATGTGAAAACTGTTTTTGAAAAAGAAAAAAACCCAATAATAAATGATTATAAATGTGTATATGTGAAGCTGAGCGAGTGACTGAAGTTTTTCTGTCTGCAGACGCAGAGCTGCTGAATATCTTCAGATGATGAATGTGTGCGGTGCTTTAACTACAGCAGCACGCCTGATTAATGTCTGCTTATTGTTTATTGCTGCAATAATACAGAGCGGGACGGACATAAATAACCCTGTGGACCTCCAACACACACGCCACGAGCCGCACGTCCAAAACCTGACGCTACAAACTGAGATTTAACACATTTTTTAGTCTCGTTGGCCACTAAAGCAGAAGAGTGGCTGCTCTAATGTCTTCTTTGAGTCTTACAGCAGGAGCATGTTTATGGTAATGAATGGCTCTTTACTCGTTAATGAAACGTGTCATCGCTGAGATTGATGTGAGCAAACAAAAACAAGAAAAACAGCTCGAGTCCAGAGCAGCACATCAGCAGAACACGGCAGCGCAATGATGCCGTGATTTATCCTCTCTCAAATCTACATATAAGCTAAACATCAATAAATATGTATAAGCCAAAGGCCATAAAGCATCGGCGAGATCATTTTAAACAGATTCCCCGAGTCACGCGGCGTCTCAGATTGCCTCGTTCAGCTAAATTTTATCTGCGCCTCAGGGTCATAAAGTTGAGTATCGACAAAGCCTCACATCGACTTCATCCCACAAACATTTTTCTTCTGTATGAATATTAGTTTATTGAATAAGTGGCATCTGTTTTCCTCTGCATCACCTCTGGACTGGGGATTTCTTTGTGACGCAGCAGCTGATTTATAGAACTGAACGCAGCCCGGAAAATAGAGCTAAGCAAAAATTTCCCAATACATGCTCGGCCGTGTTTAATTAGGTTTAGAGATGCTACACTGCGCCGGAAAACATCTCGCTTTGAGAAAATCAGCTCTTATGGAGAAACATCTTCATCAGACGTGAAGAGCTCAGAGCAGAACTGAAATTGAATTTTGAATTAAGAATCAAATTTGTTTTATAACTGATGAATTTCGCAACATCGACAAAGTTATTGAAAAGAATTATGAGAGTTTTGTCTTCTTTAAAGAAGCTTTATACTTAAGAACAGCGTGTTTACAGTTAACTGGAAGTATAATGAACACTAAAATTAAAATGTACAATTTTTAAAAATGCTACTTGAAATAAAATAACCATCAACTAAAATAAAATATTAAAAAATTGAACTAAAATAACTAAAAATAAAAATTTTGTAAAAATAACAAAAACGAATAAAAGTGACAATGAAATGAAATTTTAAATGAAAAGAAAATGTAAAAATAAAACTGATTCAAAATATTGACAAAAACTATAATATCTCATTGATTCTAAAATAACACTGGTTAAGAATTACATTTCAAGTTAAGAATCAAAGAGTTGAATTTGTGTCAAAATTGACTGAATCTGAAATGAACTGAATTATGACACTTTTGTCTTGCTTTATAGATAAGAACAGGGCTATCTACAACCTACCTAAAACTATAAAAAAATGTGTTACTTGAAATAAAATAAATGTTCACTGAAATAAAATCAAATGTAGACATGTTTTACTTCAGCTGGTTGCCAAGACTTGATGTACTAAAATAACTAAAACTGTAAAAAATCATTCAAATTAAGACATATACTTTTATTGTCTCGTAAAAAAAAAATATATATATATAAATAAATAAATAAATACAAACAAATAATACAAATGATAAAAACTTTAACTAAAATTTAGAAATATCAAAATAAAGATAAGTTTTCAAAATATTAATAAAACTGTAATAGTATCAATGATACAAAATTAACAGCAGTTAAAAATCTAATTTCAAATTAAGAATCGAATAGTAATGTTTGAGCTGCGCAACACTGACACTGAACTGAACTGAATTGAGCTGAATAATGGACACTTTTAATTCTGTAGAGTGATTTATAGGTAGACAACTGAAATATTCAGAATTCGAAGACTTAATTTATTTTTATAATTGATGAATTTTCTTTTTAAAACCACTATGTTGGGAAACTGAATTGAATCAACATGGGAATTAAAACCTTCCTGGAAATGACGACAATTTTGTCCTCTGCAGAGCTGCTTATGGTTACGAATCAAGTTCTTAAGAATCGAAGAACTGAATTTGTTTTATAATTCATGAATTTTGCCAAATTAGCTTCTTGCACTGAACTGAATCAACACTGAACTGAATTATGACACTACATTAAAAATGATAACTGAACTAGATGAGTAAAGTTTGTGAACAAACTTTGAATTTGGCTTGAGAAAGCCTAGCCTGAAAGTTTAAAGCAGTTGTAAAAGCCTGAAGTTTGAACATTTAGATAGATTAGATGTTGATAACATGTTTCTAGCATGTTTCTAGCATGATTAACATGTTACTAGCATGTTGCTAGCAAGATTAGCATATGATTAGCATGTTGTTAGCATGATTAGCAAGTTACTAGCATGTCGCTAGCATGTTTCTAGCATGACTTAACACATTGCTAGCATGTTGGCGTAACCATAATTAGAAATGTGACCTAACATTGTTCGCTTAGCATGATTAGCAAGTTACTAGCATGTCGTTAGCATGTTTGTAGCATTATTAACATGCTACTAACATGTTTGCTAGCATGATTATCAAGTTACTAGCATGTTTCTAGCATGATTACCATGTTCCTAACATGTTGCTAGCATGATTAACAAGTTACTAACATGACGTTAGCATGTTTCTAGCATGATTAGCATGCTACTAACATGTTGCTAGCATGATTAAAAAGTGACTAGCATTTTGCTAGCATGATTAACAAGTAACTAACATGTTGCTAGCATGATTAGCAAGTTACTAGCATGTCGCTAGCATGTTGCTAGCATATTAGCATGCTACTAGCATGTTGCTAGCATGATTAGCAAGCCACGCCTTTCTCAAGCCAACCTAATTATAATTTTGAATTAAGAATTGAAGAATCAAACTTGTTTTTATAATTGATGAACTTTGCAACATTGACACAGTTACTGAACTGAATTGAAGCTGAGCTGATGAATGTTGCAACATCGATGCTGGTATTGTCCTGTGCAGCTGCTTTGGCTCCGTCTGCACTGTATGAAGCGCTGTTCTCTTGAGCGTCGTACCTGTCGGGGTTCTGCGTGCACACGTGCATCTGCAGCAGGATCCTCTGCGTGAAGGTCTTGAAGCACTGGCCGCACTTCCACAGATGCCAGTCGCTGAAATCAGAGCTCAGCTGGCTGGTGGAGGTCGGGCTGGCCAGCACACGCTGGTTCTTCACGCTCATCTGGCTCAGGCTGGACTCGGCGTGACTCTTGTCCAGCAGAGAGAAGCTCCGAGAGCAGGGCGACTGAGGGAAGACCACGGAGCGCGGCGGCGGCAGCAGCGAGGAAGACGAGGGTTTGGGGCTCTTGCTGAAGGGCTGGAGCGAGTCCTGACGCGACATTGCCTCCACGACAGAAGACGGCACGTTCACTGCCACAGAAACACGAGCAGAACATCTGACTCAAGCTGAAAAACATGCTTCTGTTACTCAAAATAATGTAAATGTGAACTGAAATTTTTTTTTTAATTTATAAAACATATTTCTAAAATTTCTATTTTCATTTAGTCTAAAGTAATTCAAACTGAATAAACTAAAACTAGCCGATAAATGAATAGAAACTATCTAGTAATAAATAAATACAAGAACACGGCAAAATTACTAAAAAAGAAAACGGAAAATATAGAAATAAAATCTAATTCAAAATATGAACAAAAGCTATAGCCAATGATTTCTAAAATAACACTGGAGTGAAAATTATTGATCAATTCACTCAAAACACTAATTTATACACAAATGTTTTTGCATGTCTTTAAAAGAAGTCTCTTGTGCTCACCAAGAATGCATTTATTTGATCAAAAATACAGTAAAAATTGTGAAATATTATAACAATCTAAAACAGCTGTTTTCTATGTGAATGTGTGTTAAACTGTAATATATTTCTGTGATGCGCAGCTGTATTTTCAGCATCATTCCTCCAGTCTTCAGTGTCACATGATCTTCAGAAATCAGTATAATATGCTGCTCGAGAAACATTTCTGATTATTATCAATGTTGAAAACATTCATATTTTTGTGGAAACTGTGATGCATTTTATTTTTCAGGATTCACAGATGAACAGAAAGTTAAAAAAAACAGCATTTATTTGAAATAGAAATATTTTTGTCACATTATAAATGTCTGTACTGTCACTTTTGATTAATTTAATGCTCCTTGATGAATAAAAGTATTTAAACAAAAATTTAAATCAAGCTTTTAAACGCTCATGTTTAATTGGTCACATAGACATAAAGCTGTATATGATAACCGTATATCTTTAACTAAACAGCATTCGAGAATCAGTCATAGAGTCAAATCTTGGACGAGGAACCGACGTCTTCAGACGCTTTATGTTCAGAAACGCTTCCATCGTCAAACCGCATTCCACATTCTTCATCACGCAGCACGCTGTGTGCATAAACACTGAATTAGCCGACTGTAAGACGAGACATGTGAGAGCGCTCTGATTCAATAACGCCGGCGCATTCAATGCAGCATGAAGCTCCAGAACTCGTCTGATCACCGCTGAGCGTCAGCCGCAGACCTGAGATCAGACCCAGTGTGCAGAAACACACAAATGTCTTCATAAGTTCAGACTCAAACATGGCAAACAGTGTCAAAACGGCTTTCTGATCAGCGAAGAGCTTCTCTCTCGCAGCATTTCTCATCAGCACAGCTCTCAGATCACACAACACACTTTAGAGCAGCATTTGGAAGGAAAGAGCGCTGTCTAAACACAACAGAACTCATAAAGCCTGTCTGCTGTAAACACTGGACTGTCTCTTCACCGAGCGCTGACACAGATACACACGGGAGCGCTTGACTGAAGTTTCAGCGAAGAACCATCACAGTAAAATTTCACCATTCTCAATACCACCGCTGAATACTAGGGTGACTCATATAATAAAAAAAAAAAGTCCTCAAAAATTGTTGAAAAATAACTCAACAGTCAGTAATACAATAAAAACAAAAAAGGCAAAGAATAAACACAATAGAAAAAGATACAAATGAAACAAACAGTGCTTTACGTTTTTTACACAAGTCTAAAGTATTCAGCTAACAGCTACTACAGAAACTAAACCGAATGTAAAATAAAACAGCATAGTCTTCACTGCAAGAATTAAACTTCCTTTGTTTCTTATCAAAGCTACAAAAGTCCTTCAGTCAAAAGCGAGTGATTTTGAATGTGTCTTTTGTTGTTTGATTAATATTAAGCTCACAGTCAGCAGCAGGACTATTAGGCTGCTGTCACTTTAAGAGCCGCACAGATCCAATATACTGTTACAGACGTGTTTTCATTCTCTCCTGTATGTTCACTTAACCAATGAGGGATTCCGTGAATAATCACCAAGCGCCGCATTTTGGCACATTTTTGCGCGGATTTGACCATTTAGGCGTGCACCTTAAGCTAAAAGTTGACTTTACCATCGTGTGTGGCAAAAAATACATATTATTTATTAAATACTATTTTTTGTTTAACTGGTTATCTCTAATCGTGCGCATATTAAAGCATCAGGGTGTCTGTAGTGGGAAATCAGGGGATGCACCGATTATTGAACATTTTGGCCAATACCGATAACGATTTAATTCTCAATCATGAAAGCGTATAAATAACCGATATGTTGGCTGATAAATCTAAATCCAAGTTTTTATATAATTTTTGAGAGCCTGATTACCAAAAAAGTCTCACCATTAAAAGGCATTAAACACTTCAACATAAATCAAACATAAAGCAGCCTTACAAATAAATAAAATAATGCTTAAATAATGCAAACGAGTCACTGGACAACATTATTTACGTGTAAAAAAAATAAATAAAAAATCATGTGCCATGAATAAATTTAACGGAATAACGTCCGCACCGACAATAATGAAATTATTTTAATTAAAACCATATTGTTGATAAAATAAAAGTGGTGGTTATTATTAATAATGTATCAATGATTTTGAAAAAGATGTATCTTAAATTAATACCACTGTTTCAAATAGCAGCATTGCTGATTGAGCTGCTACGCTGTAGCTGATGAGCTGAATGATCACCGGCAAACTGAAGCGCTCTATTAACGCTCTATAAGCTTTACCAAACGCATTCTATATGAGATCAATCAGATTTCTATGCATAAAATAAACACAACGTATACGGTTCGGCCATATATCGTGATCCTAGGGGAAAAATAAACAAGCATGTGAATCGTTCGCAGAGGAGTTTTCTTACAGTTTTCGTCTTGTGCGACGCACTGCAGCGGGATCCCGAAGAAAGATGTGTAACTGTCGTTGTACCAAACCAGGAGCTCCGTTCCTCGAGGAATATCTGCACACGCCCGGTAGAAGATACACGACCTGAAACATTCAAACACAATACTTAGAAAACAAAATGGACATCTGACTATAAAATGACTGTAAAATATGTAAAACCCTTTATAATATATATCAAATCATTCATTGTCATGCTTGAATTTAGTCTCGCCCATTATTAATCAAACTATTTATAAAACAAAGTGTACGTTTAAAATTTAATTCAATAAAATGACTATAAAATATGTAAATCCTTTATCAAATCATTCATTTTCAACATGTTTGACATGTTCTTTATGCAATTGGGGGGAAAAAAGTTTAAATCACATTGAGTAAACTGTTTATAAAAGAAAATGACAAAAAAATAGGTAAATCCATTATAAACATTTTCACGTGACATCTTGATGAAACAAACAAACAAAAAGTTTAAATGACATTAAATAGTAACTATTTATGCAAACAAAAAGGTACATTTAAAAGTAAATAATAAAATTAATTCTAAAATATAGTAAGTATTATAAAAATATATTCAAATCACATGTAGATTCACCATGTCATTCCTTGCTAGGTAATTTTCACAGAAGGACTTCAGAAAACATTACGATAATAGATTTATATAATATATTATATATTATATAATACTATTACAAGGCTTGTCTTGTAACATGTCTTGAACATTGGGTGGGGGGGGTGGGGGCAACGATACACACACCACACACACACTATCTATGAGCAATATCACCTCGTCGCATATCTCAGCCTAAAGCGGTTTACACACCAGTTCGACGGCAAGTAGTGTTTAGAAACAGAAGAAACAACAACAGAGAGCCTAATAAAACTCTCTTTTGTGCGGAACTACTTTCTTCCGCCACAGATTCAGATCTCAGTTTGAGCTCAAGATCCGTTACTAATTCAAAAACGTCACTTTAGAACTAATAACGAAGGAACGTTGAGTTGCTTCATTAAAAGATTATTGTATTACTGTATTAAAAGCAGCACATTATGTGGAGTCGATTATTTTGAGAGACAGGTGGACTGAGCGAGTGTGATTACCTGCAACAGATACAGCATTCATTCTTCAGCTCAAAATCTCATATTTACAATAAAACATTAGTTTGAACGTCCGCAGAGGAAAGCGATATCTTTGTCGTACTATCGTTCATCTGTTAAGGGTGATTTTCGATGACAGCGCTGCTCAGTGTGTTTGTTAACTGCGTCTTACAAGCTGTTGCTGAAAGTAAAAAGAACTTCCTTCTTTATAACCCTGTTTCAGTCTCTTTCAATATAAAAATCTTTACTGCTGACTCACTCATAAAAAACAGTCTCTTGTCGCCATCTAAAGGCGGAATAATGTAACTAAAATCACTTTTATCAATACAAAATCTATATTAAAAACTACTATTATTTTAACAAAACAAACTAACCAGCAGTGATACAGCATTAAAGTTACATAAAATATAACGCGATGAGATTTTGCTCTCAGCCAAAACTATTTGCTCTGGAACAAATAATAGATTAATGAGACCAAAGACTGCCTGTTAGAATGACCCAAAACTAATTATATCTCATGTTTAACCACTATAGAGGCATCAGAGCCAGTGGTGATTTCCAGAAGATCTGGCCGAGGTGAGGCTGCTCTCGGTGGGTTCATGAGAGCTGAACGGCCGCTGACGACCTGTAGCTCACATCTCTGAAAATGTCGACGCAAATTTTCATATAGGCGTCAATCTTATTACAAAGTGCATATTGTGAAGTCTAAACAAGTTAAATTCTCGCCTAATAACTCCTTAAAAGTGCAATTCCGGACACACAAACAGTATTATTTTTACAATTATAGTGGATTTGTTTTTTTTTTCTTTTTTTCCGAGCGTCCGCCAGACACTCAGACTGCAACGCGGGAGTGATTACAACCGTTTGATTGTTTTTTGAAACGGTTCCCGTGTGCTATTGGGTGAATCTCTCTTGGGTGGAAAGACCTTTCGGCCAATCAGATTGGCGGACCTAGGTGATAGACAATTTTGAGTAGACGTCACATTTACGTCACTTGCAGCTGCACGCGCATAGTTGTGGCAGAAAAACACTGGGAACAAGTGCAGGGAAAAGGAACACGGGTAAAATCCATGGAATAAGAGCAAAAATGTATTGTTGTGCCTCTGGATGTCAGAATGAGAATGTAAATAATTTTTATATAATACTGTCGTCAAAGACGCCATTTGAAGCTAAACGCAGACGTTTAAATGGACAGACTATGGATGAAACCTGCTATGATTACTCTACTTTTAAAGCATACATTTGATTTAAACAATAGCTCTGTATAATATTCATATAGGGAACATATTGTATTAGCCCTACAGTTGAAATACATGCATGAAATACTAACATTGAACTATTTTATTTCACAATTCTGACTTTTTTTCTTGCAAATTTAAGTTTATATCTCCTAGTTCTGACGTTATAACTGGATTCAACTCAACAATTGCGAGTTTGTCAATTCTGAGGAAAAAAGCCAGAAGTGTGGGATTATAAACTAAAAAGAAAGAATGACGAGTTGATTTTTCGTAGCAGAATTGTGAGATATAATCTCGGAATTGCAAGAAAGTCGTCAGAATTTTGAAATATTAAATTAAAATTACATTTTTTATTATTTTATTCCATGGCTTGAATAGACTGCTAACCATTTTCTGCCACCAGATAGGCTCCGCCCACAAAAACGTCATCACTGTTTGCAAACAATAATTTCACTAACCCTTTATAAAAGAACATGTTTCGTGATTTCATTCATGTAGGATTTATATACAGCTAATTAAACAATCAGCAAGTGTTGTCCACACACTAAAAAATCCACAAACGTTTGACTCTTTGGTCTTGCTGAAAGTGCTGAGATCAGTGCATTTTATTAACTCTTTCCAACACGACATCAAAATAAAACAAGAGCCGAGTCCATAAATCAGCAGCATCTCATAACCGCGCGAGAGAGCGAGAAAACACGTCTCTCAGCTCGGCTTCGCTCAACATAAACACTGCAGCGCAGCAATAAATGCAGTGGGACTCAATGAGTCGGCTGTTTGGGGAGCGATGGGTGGTCCTGCACGCTCAGACCGAGTAAACCAGCACCGGCTCTTACAAGCCTACAAGCGACTCGGACTCCATCCATCACCGGCGGCTTTGAAGAGGATTCCATCAAGATATTGCAGATCATAACAGATGATCTGGAGCCGCACATGTGTGAGACTCGCCCTACAACACGGACTTACATGAAGAAGATCCGCTCGATATTAAAAGCCCTTCAGCCTGAGCTCTGTGGAACATCAGACACAGACTAGCACATGTTTATTTAACTAAAAAAGGACACTGCATAGACGTATACTGTTTTTATATACAGCTAGTTATATAAACTATAACCTAACACTAACAGAACACTTTTAGTATTTTTAGAATTATTTTTTACTTATTTTTTTTAAATCGTCTTTACTTTATGAGGAGGTTTTGGGAGGTTTTACATGCAAAAACCAGCATGTTTTGTCTGCACACAAAACGGATAACCAGATCACAAAGGTCTATCAAAATATCTATTTATTATTTTTTTAATATTTAAAAGATTAAATTATGGGAAGAGAAAATATACAAAAAGACCACAAGATCTATAAAAAATGTATCTTTATTTTTTTTTATATTTAAGAAAGGATTAAATCTAATGAAAAAAAAAGGTTTATCAAATATATTAGTTTATTATTTTTTAGATTTAAAAAAAGTTGGGAAAAAAAATGTAAAGCAAAAAAAACAAACAAAACAAAAAAACATCAGAATCAGACTGGCAAAAAGGTTATTAAAAAATGATTAAAAGATAAAAAAATAATAATAAAAATACCCAAAAGACCACAAAAGATCAAAAATATATATGTTACAAGTTTTTTATTAATATTTTAATTTTGGATTTAAAAATTTTAAAAATAAAGAAATAAAAACAGACCACAAAAGACTTATCAAAATAGAAATTATATATTACAAATCATATATTATATTTTTTTTTAGATTTAACGAAGATTAAAAAATAAATTATATATTTATATGTGGAATAATACAGACACCAGGTTCTATCTAAGTACCTTTTTATTTTTTTATTTTAAAAAGATAAAAAATAAATTTACAATCATAAATCATAAGACTAATTAAATAAAAAAATTGACCTTTGTGGTCTGTTATCTTTTTAGTGTGTGGACAGCACTTGCTGATTTTTATATAAACAATTTCCTTTATATACTGCTAATTATAAATATTATAATCCTTGAACAATAGCTGTATTTGTAGAGTTAGCTATACTTACTGTATCTCTATAGGGTATAGTCTATGAGGAGTAGGTGTTGTAAGATCTATCTCACTGTGTGTTGAGATGTTTATCTCGTCGGGGCGGTTAGGCAGGTGTCCGAGTGGTGTGTAGGTTGGTGTAGTTAAGCTGTACGTACGCACCCACATCAGGTTATGCTTCTCCACGTGTCTGGACGCCATCGGATGTACCTCATCCAGCTCGAACTTACTGGGCTCGTTTCCGTCAATAAAGTTGCTGGTAAGGTTCCCTCTGATCGTAAAACTAGGACGAGAGGACATACACACACGCAGAAAGCTCAGCCTCCTCATGTTATATAAACAGATAGCCCAACAGTAAAAGAGATTCGATAAATCGTTACATTACAATGACAAATACCTGCAGTGGTCTCGATATTTCAGTGAGTCTATGAGGGAGCCTGATTGTTTTTAATGTTCAGGGGTTACTGGTTATATTGAATTTTAATAATATTAGCAGGGTGCGGGACTTTACCCTGCAGGTGTACGGCGACTGCGAGTAAATGAGACGCTCAGATGACCTCAGATTTGCCCCGCAAACATTCCGGCATTTATTATAGGCCTGTGTGTCCCATTATGTCGAGTAGTGAACAGCCCTGCATAATTATGAATTTATCAGTCATTTGCATGCCAAAGTCAATTTCTGCAAAGAAATATTACGCCAAATAGAAGCAGAAAATCGTGCTATACGCACTTTCATGAGATCAGGTTAGCCTACAACAATGAATTTGTTGGCTATTTTGCAAATCGCAAAGTATAATCGTGCCTTCCATCAATTATGGTGATGAAAAAATGACTCGCCATCTCCTAATTGGATGTGCCTTTAGAGAGAAATGTAGTGAAAGAGTTTATTTTATTATTCGATTTGAATTACTTCGTTTTAAAGTAGTAATTTAAAGCTTTCCATATGTTTTTATCATGTCTGAGTTTGGTCATCCATGTGAAGCGCTCCTGCAAGGACCAGACGGCCAGAAGCGTTTTCTTTATATAAAAGCCACAACGTTTTGTGATATTGTGAGTGGCCCAACAAAGAAAACTATACCTTTACAGCAGTGTTTCTCACCAGGGGTCCGGGACCCCTAGGGGTCCTTGACATAAGCCAGGGGTCGATAAAGTGTGAATTTTTGCATAACATTTGTATATTTTGACATGACAGGTTCCATGAAAGGAACAATCCATATCGCTGATGATATGGCCAAATACGGACAAGTCCGGTAACTTGAATTATAACTTGACGGCATTTGGGCCTCACAAAGAACAAATGGATCAGAGATGAGTCAATGTTTGTTTGGGGGTCCTTGAGGATGCGTTCTGAATGGGACTGTGGTCGGTCGCCGAAAGGTTGAGATTTCATGCTTACAGAATAGAAGGATGTATTACCCTTTCCTTTATGTAGCAAAAAAATGACTGCGTAGTTAAGTTGTTTCTTCCACTTTTAAGAAAAAAAATGCAGTTAGAGGAAGTGATGTCAGTTGGGCGCCTCTATGTGCTGCAAAGCGTGCTTTAGCTTCAACTCTCCGCACCAACACGATTAGTATGCGTCTAACAGCGCACATTTAGCTAGGTTAAACATCTACTAACACTGTGATATGGCTTGAATGGTTATATATAGATTTTATTTTGAGCAACAAGTCTGATATGGAGAGAAGGCTAAATTGATCAAGCATATAGGCTATGATCAATTCTCTGTCTGCCGCTGGCCGTTACTTAAAGTTACTTAAAAGTAGTATAGTATAGTTTTTAGGGAAAAGGGGAAAAAGACGGGCTCAGGCCTATATTTGAGACCCGTGCAGGGCCCTAATCCACTTCATCCAACGCTGTTTTGTTCTCATCTGTGAGCATATGTATTTTAGGTGTGTAAATGTATAACTGCCTTTTCATTATTTTTTCAGTTTTATTTTAATTTGTAGTTAAAACAACTAAAAATAAATTTATTTTTTAGAATTAGACAGCCTTTGCACACAGGCTTACGCTGGTAACTCATCAGTGGACTTGATGTATAAATAATGTTTTTGTGCTAAAGTTTTGAGAAAAAACGTTATTAAGACCCCGAGAACTTCAAATGTTCTTTACACTACTGGAAGAATGTTTTAGTACGGTTTTTTCATTCGGTTCCCTGTGGGAGATTCGTTAAGCAGCCTCGTTAGAAATCATCTCACCCACACACAGACACACTCACACACAGGACACTCACACTCACAAACACTCACACACAAACACACAAACACACAAAAACACACACAAACACACAAACACACACACACACACAGACACACACACAGACACACCACACACACACACACACAACAAACACAAACACACACACACACAAAAACACACACACACACTCACACACACAGACACAAACACACACAAACACACACACATCACACAACACACACACACACTCACACCACACACACACACACACACACACAGAACACTCACACACACACACAGATACACCAACCGGTTGTTTTTGTGAAAAGTGGGGACATTCCATAGGCGTAATGGTTTTGATACTGTACAGACCGTATCTTCTATTGCCCTACACCAACCCTACCACTAAACCTACCCATCACAGAAAACTTTCAGCATTTTTAGATTTTCAAAAACGTCCATTCTGTGTGATTTATAAGCGTTTTGAAAAGTTGGGACATGGGGTAATGTCCTGAAAAGACACCTTCTCCTTGTAATACCTATGTCATACCTTTGTCATTATACAAATGTATGTACTCATTTGTCACAAAACGCGTACACAACTACACACACACACACACACACACACTCACTCACTCACACACACACCACTCTCTCTCTCTCTCTCTCACACTCACCCACACACACACACACATACACACACACAAACACTCACACTCTCTCACACACACACTCACACGTTTACATTTGTGAAAAGTGGGGACAACCCATAGGCGTAATGGTTTTTATAATGTACAAACCGTATTTTCTATTGCCCTATAGTCTATATGCCTTATATTTCTATCCACACAAACACACACACACACATACAGACAGACACTCACACTCACACTCACACTCCTCACACTCATACTCACACTCACACTCACACACACACAAACAGGATCACACTCACACAAACACACAACACACAGACACACCACCACACACACACACCAACACCCAGACACCACCACACACACACACACTAAAACCCACACTCACAGACACACACACACACAAACAAACACCTTACACGCCCACCCCACACAAAGAAAACACACTACACACGACACAGACACACACCACAACACACACCACACTCACACACAGACACACACACTCACACAAACACACACAAACACAAACAAACACAAACAAACACACACACACACACAAAGACACAGACACACTCACACACAGAAACACACACTCACACTCACACACACTCAATACTCACACACACCCCACAGACACAGACACAGACACAGACATACTCACACACACACACACACACACACACACACACACCACACACTCACACAGAGACACTCACATACACACACACACACACAAACACACTCACAACAGGACGACAAACACACACAGACTCACTCACTCACGCACACACACACTCACACACCCACACAAACACACGCCACACACACACACACCACACACAAACACAAACACACACACACACCAACACACACAAACACACACACAAACAAAAACACACACAAACAAACAAAAACACACACACACACACACAGACACACTCACACACACAAACACACACAAACACACCCATGTTTACATTTGTGAAAAAAAGTGGGGACTCTCCATAGGTGTAATTGTTTTTATACTGTACAGACTGTATTTTCTATTGCCCTACACCAACCCCACTAATCCTACCCCTCACAGGAGACTTTGTGCGATTTCAGATTTTCAATACACTCCATTATGTGTGATTTATAAGCATTTTGAAAAATGGGGACATGGGGTAATTTCCTGAAAAGTCACCTTCTCCTTGTAATACCCATGTCATACCCTTGTCATTATACAAAAATGGATGTCCTCAGTGTCAAAACAAGCAGTACTCACTCAAACACACACACACGCACACTCTCTCTCTCACACAACACACACACTTTTACACACACACACCCACAGAACATCACACACACACACACACACAACCAACACAACACACACACAGGACAAACTCTCACACAACCGACCATCACTCACACGCACACACCCACACAACAACCCACAGTCATACTCACACACTCACCACATCACACACATGCACACACACCCACACTCACACACAGACACACACACACACACACACACCCACACACACACACACTCTCTCACACAACACACACACACACACACACACACACAACCACACACAAACCAACTCACAAGACCCACACACTCACATCCACACACCCACAACAAAGACACACTCACACACAGGACCACAGGAACTACACACACACAGACAAACTCAAACACAGACACACACACTCACACTCACACACCCACACACACACAAAACTCATACTCACACACACAACACAAGACACACCTAACACTACACCAATAACACACTCACACAGACACAAACACACTCACACACAGACACACAACCTGCAAACTCACCACCCACCTATTACTCACCCCACCAAACACACCAGACAACAGACCACAGACACACTACAAACACCACACAAACACACACACTCAAACAGAGACACAACAACTCACATCAACAAACCCACACAAAAGACAAAATCAAACCACAGACACAGACCCACACAGGACACATCACCTCACACACAGACACAACACAACTCACACTACACACCCACACACACACACTCACACATATCACACACACACACACACACACACCAGACACAATCACACTCAACACTCACACACACACACACACACAAAAAAAAACACACACACACACACAGACACACTCAAACACACACACACACACCCAGACACACACACCTGTTTACATGTTGTGAAAAAGTGGGGACATCCCATAGGTAGTAAGGGTTTTTCTACTGTACAGATTATAGACCGTTATACACACACACTCACACACACTCACACAACCACACACACACACACTCAGAGTCACACCACTCACACACAAAAACACACAGACACTTTACTCACCACACAGACACACCACACACAGCGAGACACAGACACAGACACACTCACACTCACACTCACAGACAGACACACTCACAGACAGACACACTCTCAGACACACCCACTCACAGACACACCCACACACAGACACACACACTCTACACCCACACACACACAGACACACTCTACACCCACACACAGACACACACACTCACACTCACACACACAAACAAACACAAACACAAACACAAACACAAACAAACACCACTCACACTCCCACACCCACCACACACATCACACACTCACACCACCCAAACACACACCCAAAACAAACAGTTACACACTAAACTCACACACTCACACACAACACACACAATACACCACACCAGACACACACTCAAGCACCAGGACACACTACACACAAACACAAAGACACACACCCACACCATGTTTACATTTGTGAAAGTGGGGAATATATAGGTGTAATGCCGTGTTATACTTACAGAACGATTTTTCTATGTTACACCAACCCTTACCCTAAACCATACCCACCTCATCAGGAGACTTTGTGCTAATTTCAGATTATTCAATACACTCCATTCTGGTGATTATAAGCGTTTCGAAACAGTTGCGGGGACATGGGGTAATGTCCTCATAAGTCATCTTTTCCTTGTAATACCTATGTCATACCTTTGTACATTACAAATGTAGGTCCTCATTGTCACAAAAAAAAACGCGTTACACACTCTCACACACACACACACACGCGCTCTCCCACACACACACACACACACTTCTTAAACACACACAACACAGACACACTCACCCACAGACAACCAGCAACACACACACACACACGACACACACAGACACACTCACACACAGACACACACACAAACACAAACACACACACACCCACACACACTCACACTCTCTCTCACACACAAATCACACACTCACACACACACCACACACACAGGACACACTCACACACAGCCCACACACACACACACACACACAACACAGACACACACACACACACACTCTTTCTCTCACACACACACACACACAACACACTCACAACACAACTCACACACACACACACACAACACAACAAACACACACACACCAAACACACAACACAACAAACACACACACACCAAACACACACACACACCCACACACACCCCACACACACACCCCCCCCACACTCATAATCACACAAACACACAGACACTCACACACTCTCATGCACACTCAAACTCACACACACTCAAACTCACACAGACTCATGCACACTCAAACTCACACACACTCATACTCACACACACACACACACACACGACTCCATGACACAAACACACACACACACACCACCACACACTCACACAGACAGAGGACACCACACACTCACACTCAAACACCCACACATAAAGACACTCACACACAGACACAGACACACAAACACAAACACACACACAAAAACACACACACACACACACACACACACTTACACACCCACACACACACACTCACACACTCACACACAAACACACACACACACACCAGACACACTCACTCACTCACTCACAATCACACACACACACACAATCACAAACACACACACACACACACACACCACACACAGACACACACACACACAAAAACACACACAACAACAACACAGACACACACTGGTTACATTGTGAAAAGTGGGGACATCCCATAGGGTAATGGTTTTTCTACTGTACAGACAGTATAGACCGTCTCTCACACTCAGTCTCTCACACACACACACTCACACACCCACAAACACACACACTCATATTCAAACATTCACACACAAACACACAAGACAACTCAACAACAGAACACACACACACAGAGACACGACAACGACACACTCACACACACACACAACACAAACACACACAAACACACACACTCACACGGACACCCCACACAAAGACACACCACGCACAGGACACAGACACACAAAACACACAGGACACAATCACACACAGGACAAACACACACACACCCACACACACCCAACCACACACACACACGCATACTCACACACACACACAGACACAGACACACTCGCCCGCACACACACACACACACACACATCACACAACACAGACACACACACACTCATACTCACACACTCATACTCTCACACACTCATACTCACACACACACACACACAGACAAGACACAGACACACTCACACCCACACACACACACAAACAGCTTCACACACACGAGACACACACAATCACACTCACACACCCACACAAAGACACACTCACACACAGACACAAACACACACACAAACACACACAAAAAAAAAAAAATCACAATCACACTCACCCCACACCACACACACACACTCCACACTCACAAACACCACAACAACACAGACACACTCCACCTCACACACTCACACACACACACACACTCACAAACACAGACACACACACACACAAAAACACACACAAAAACACACACAAAAACACACACACAAACACACACATGTTTACATTTGTGAAAAGTGGGGACATTCCATAGGTGTAATGGTTTTTATACTTTACAGACCGTATATTCTATTGTCCTACCACCAACCCTACCCCTAAACCTACCCTCACAGGAGACTTGGTGCTATTTCAGATTTTCAATACACTAAATTCTGTGTGATTTATAAGCGTTTTGAAAAGTGGGGAAATGGGGTAATGTCCTGAAGTCACCTTCTCCTTGTAATACCTATTTCATACCTTTGTCATTATACAAATTTTATGTCCTCATTTGTCACAAAAACGCATACACACTCACACACACAAAAACACCAACAACACAAACTCACACTCTCTCTCTCTCACACACACAACACACACACACACACACTCTTACACACACACACACAGACACACTCAAACACACACACCCACACTCACACACACAAACACACACACAGACACATTCAACACACAGACACAGACACACCACACACACACACACACACAGAACACACACAAACACAGAACACACACAAACACACAACACACACAAACACACACAAACACAAAAACAAACACACACACACACAAACACAAACACACACACACACAACACAGACACAACACAGACACAACACCACACACGTGCACACATACACACCAACACACACACACACACACACTCATACTCACACACTCACACACACACAACACACACACTCACACACAACAACACCACACACAGACAAAGAAACCTCACACACACACACCACTCACACACGAGACCACACACTCACACTCACACACCCACACAAAGCCACACTCACACACAGAACGGGACACACACACACACACACACACACACACAGACACACTCACCCACAGACACACACTCACCCACTCACACACTCACACACACACACATTCATACTCACACAGACACACCACTCACACTCACACACCCACAACACAACAACACTCATACGACCACACTCACACACACACACACAGACACACTCTCACATACACACTCACACAAACACTCACACAAACACACAAACACACACACAAAAAAACACACACACTCACACAGAGACATAGACACAGACACAGACACAGACACAGTCACAGTCACAGTCACAGACACAGACACAGACACACACAACACACACACACACTCACACACACACACACACACACATCACACACCCACACACACACACACAACAACAAACACACACACTTCACACTCACACACCCACCACACACACCCATGATACTCACACCACACACACACCCACACACAGACCAGACACACTCAAAATCACACACTCACACACACACACACTCATACTCACACACAACACACACACACACACACAAACACAGAAACATCACACGCACACACTCACACACACAGACACACAAACACACAAACACACACACAGCACCCACACTCAACCAAACACACAACACAAACCCACACATCATAATACACACTCTCACTCTCACTCTCACTCACAGACACACTCACACACAGACACACACACACACAGACAAAGACACACACTCAACACACACACACACACTCACACAGAGACACACACACTCACACACACACACAAAAACACAAACAAACACAAACACACACAAACACACACACACACAGACACACTCACACACAGACACACACACTCACACTCACCCACCCACACACACACACACACAACACACTCTCTCTCACACACACTCTCACTCACTCACTCAAACACGCACACACACTCACACACACACATTCTCACACACACATTCTCACACACACTCACACTCACACACCCCACACCAAAAGACACACTCACACACAGGACACACACACTCACACTCACACACACGCTCTCTCTCACACACAGACACAGACACAGACACATCACACACAACACACACACACACACACACTCACACTCAAAACACACTCACACACACACACACACTCCACACACCCACACAAAGAACACACACACACCAGACACAGACACACACACACACAGCACACTCACACACACAGACACACACAAACACACTCACACCCCACCACAACCCACACTCACACATCCCACACACACACACACACACACACACACACACAGACAAAAAAACACACACACACACACAAAAACACACACACACACACAGACACAGAACACACACACACAAACACAAAACACACAAACACAACACAAACACAAAACACACAAACACACACACACACACAGACACACTCACACAGCCACAGGACACAGCACAATACACTCACACACTCACACAAGACACACTCACATCACACACCATCACTCACACACACACTCAACACTCACGCACACACACACACACACACACACACACACAACACACACACACACACACCACACACACCACACACACACACAACAACACACGCAAACACACACACACACACATCAACACACACACACACACACACAATACACGCACTCCACAATGCACTCACACACGCACTCATACTCACACACTAAAAAACGTTTCTTTTCTTCTGCATTTCTCCCGTTTCCTAATCTAGCTTTCTAATAAACCTGACATTACATACTACAAATATAGTTGAATCTGTGACAAACTGCTTATGTTTCTCTATTGTAAGTCGCGTTGGATAAATGCATCTGCTAAATGCATAAATTCAGATTAATTTATATACATATATATATAAATACCTTGATACATGTACTGCATTAGGCTAACAGAGACTTGTCATTTGCACTTATATAGTTGCTCTTTTATTAGTTTTGATTGCCATCTATGTCCTAATTGGATTATTTAAAAGCGTCTGCTAAATGACTAAATGTAAAACCTAATTCAAACTATTCATAGGAGCTACAATAGTATCTTATTGATAGTGAAATAACGCTGCTGATCATGCAGTAATGACACGTGAACCGCTGGAGGAACCAGTCCTGTAAATGATCACAATATAATACATGAGGTGATGCTGATGAGTGAGAAGCGGAGCGTTTCTACAGCGTGTTCTTGAGTCCGGCCTGAGATCGATGTGAGCTGACGGGCTTCTGTCACTGCGTTACTTACTGCTCAATCTCTCCAGACGGCGTTTACGGCTCTGAGAGACAGCTGTAAATAGAGCGGCTGTGACCTCCTGCCCTCATTACAGCGAGTAAATCAGGGCCGACAGCCATTACGCTCGGCGCTTTATCACAGGAACACGCAGAGGTCCGGAGCAGAGCGCTCTGAGCATGCAAACACGTCTCTGGAGGTGATAGTGGCGCTTGTTATCGCTGCAGCCGCATTAAAACACACGGCGCTCTCCATCGGCTTTGTGCCAGAAACTCTCTCGGCATCTTCTGTATTCATGCCGAGCAGAAACTAAGTGTGTTAATGCTGCTTCATGCATGTGTGTGGTTTTATTTAGTCCTTTTATTTTGCTGCTTACCTTCAAAGACTTTCCTGATTAAATAAAGGCTAATAAATGAATATAAATATAAAGGTAAGTAAATAAACAAATACATGTATTTATTATGTTATTGTGCTGCCAATTTTGGCTAGAAAACTCCTTTAAAAAATTATTTTTGGTCTCATAAATGCTTAAATTAAATAAAGGTTGATAAATAAATATAAACGTTATCAAATAAATCAATTTAATTAATCATTTTTGCTGTATCTTGGCCAGGACACTCCTGTAAAAGAGATTTCTGATTTTAGAAAGACTCTCCTGGTCAAATAAAAGTTAATAAATCAATGTAAACATAAAGGTTAATGAATGAATTAATGAGTAAATAACTTTTGCTATTTGTCTATCTAGGCCAGGATGCTCCTATAAAAGAGATTTTTGATTAAAGAGATTAAATAAATACATTTAAAATAAATGTAAAATACGTTTTAGACAAAATTGTGACAAAATTGTATATCATTCAAAATTCAAAAAAACAAAACAAACAAAAACATGAAATCAAACACGAAGTGTATAAATATTTTCACAATTTGCATAGATCTAATTATATGCTAAACTATTAACATGATGGTTAATAAACCTGCTGATTAATTTTTCAAATGTATAAACAGCAGAACAAACACTGTATTAGTATTAAACAGATTAGTTTGCGTTTAGTATTTCAATCTATTTATTTCGCTGTTCTGACTAAATACCAGGGTTTATTTCATTTAATGATTACAGAACTAAGCTGAAACGGATCTCCATGTCTGTTAAATACGGTCACTTCTAATATCATAACAGTGTTCATATCATTATAATATCATAACAGGCTGAGCTGCATGTACAATACGTGTAATATAAGTGCTTAAAATCAGACGTGCAGACTAAACGAGTCTTAAAATAACAGAAAGCTACCATAAAAAGCTCTAATGAAAACACAGCGAGACGCTCAGCAGAAGAACTGAACTCATGGAGGAAAGTCACAGATGAAACTCTCGAGTTACTTTCACAACAAGAGACACGAATGAAGCATAAAATAACTTCAGGGACAAATTACAGAGCTTTGTGAAATAAAATAATAATCCCATCATCACGTTTAACACACGACCATCAGAAAATATTATTCCCATCAGCGGCCGACTGGATCACCTTCATCCGGAGCGACTCGAAATATTTGTGTTTCATGAAAGCATTCAGTCATGCTCAGAATATTTTCTGCAGCAGTACAGAATCACTCAACGTGTTTTCACAATCTGGCTTTCTGAGCTCTGCAGAAACTCTGTGAAGAACAGAACCACGAGCTAATAAGTTATTATCAATAACTAAAACCATTACAAACATCAGTTGCACTTTATCATAAGGTTCCGTTTGTTAACTACATTTAATGCATTAACTAACTAACTAATAAAAGCACAACTTCATTATTAGTTCATGTCAGCTCAGGTCTATTATATATCCCTACAACTTTAGATTTTAATAATGTATTAGGAATCAACATTAACTACGATTAATAAATGCTTTAGAAGTATTTTTCATTGTTAGTTTAACTAATGTTAACCTTATTGTAAAGTGTACAGAACATTCCTTTGTTACTTTAATAAAATAATAAAATACTAAGATATATATTTTTTTAAATTAACTTATTTTAATTAAATTAGCTTCCAAACAAACATTTCTCATTCCTTTATGTACTAAAATAACTCAAACTGAAATTAAAAAAATTATAATAAAACAGACAAAAACTAACTAAAAATATTTTTTCGCCCTCATTTTTATTTAACTTTATTAATTAACAAAAAACCATATACAAATTATTTTTTTTTAAATGCTAAGACAAAAATACAAAAACCACTACAACGTACAAAATTTTTAATAAACAAAATACATAATAATACTAATAATTTTTCTGCATCTCTCATACTCCACGCTTAAAAAAATTAATAAAAAGTTATTAATAAAAATTATACTAACTATTAATAATAAAAAACATTAATAGTAAACTATATAAAAACACAATATATCCTCGTTGATAATAAAACACCTGCTTGTGGATGTATTATAAGGACAGTACACGCAAATAAATTATGACATTCTAGTTTCAAAATGGTTTAAAGTCCCACTGACCTTCACCGACAAAAAATACTATGAAGTCATGGCTATACCGCGACGTTACCATCATCCCAAAATATCTTCTTTTGTGTTCCCATACACACGCTGACACACTTTACATGAGCTCCAGTATAATTCACCGCAGTAAAACAGCGCAGGTACAGTGTTTAGTTTATAAATGTCACATTACTCGCGTCACGCTCACGGCATCATGACAGCGCCCCTAACAAGACACGCTATTTATTGGGCGAGACTCGCGCAGAGATGTTTGAGTTGGACACGCCGACGGTCAAACACCACCAAACAGAACTATTCGCTCGATTTATAGCTGGTAAATATGGCTGATAATGGGCAATATCGACGAGAGACGTGTGTACAATATTCTTTAGGAAAGCATTCCAGACTCAGGGTGGGAAAAGCGGGCGTAATAACTCTGCAGCGCTCTGACGGGCCAAAGAAAGAAGCGAAGGAACTGACAGACTCGAATCCCCAGACACCAGGCAGAATAAACAAGCAGCGCTAAATGTGCTGCAGGCCTCACGCTTCACCTGTGTTTAGCTTCATCTGATTTATCCCTCACATACATACATACATATTAGGGCTGTCCATTTAACACGTTCATTTGGTGCGATTAATTACAGAAAAAATAACATGTTAAAAAGCATGTAATGTGGCGCCTCGTCCAGACCTATCTTTCCTCTCACACTGATGCAGCTGCTGATGAACACCAGGAGTCTATTAGAATGAGCCTAAAATTCAAGATATGAGCGCAAAAAATAAATCAGCCTTATGTTTGAATCATATGATATAGTTTAGCAATATTACACCAGCTAGAGTGCTGTTTCTCCCCAATATCTGCACCACTGCAAATGTGATTTGAGTTATTTATACAACAGTTCAGTAGTGTTTTAGACTCAATATTGCCTGTTTTTGCTCATTTTCAAAAATGAGTTCCAAGCAAGGCCACAGCAGAACTGTTGACCGTCTCTGATCAACACACGGCGGGGATCCATTACTGAATGAATCGGCTGTTTGAACGAATCGAGTGAGTGAATGAATCAGCTGTTTGAACGAATCGAGTGAGTCAATCATTCAGTGACTCTTTTATAAAGTCAGTCACTTTATTTTGTTTCTGAATGAATCGGTCTGGTTTTACACGATCGAGTGAGTGAATGAATCGCGTTGAAACGAATCGAGTGAGTCAATCATTCAGTGACTCTTTTATAAAGTCAGTCACTTGATTTGTTTCTGAATGAATCGGCTGTTTGAACGCAATCGGTGAGGTGATGAATCAGCTGTTGCAACCTAATCGAGTGAGGCAATCATCAGTGACTCTGTTTATAAGCAGTCACTTGATTTGTTTCTGAATGAATCGGCTGTTTGAACAAATTGAGTGAGTGAATGAATCAGCTGTTTGAACGAATCGAGTGAGTCAATCATTCAGTGACTCTTTTATAAAGTCATTCACTTGATTATGTCTTTCTGAATGAATCGGCGTGTGGAAAGGCAAATCGAGTGAGTGAATGAATCAGCTGTTTGAACGAATCGAGTGAGTCAATCATTCAGTGACTCTTTTATAAAGTCAGTCACTTGATTCGATTCTGAATGAATCGGCTGTTTGAACGAATCGAGTGAGTCAATCATTCAGTGACTCTTTCATAAAGTCAATCACTTGATTCGTTTCTGAATGAATCAGCTGTTTGAACAAATCGACTGAGTGATGACGGCATCATCTGTTGTGAACGAATCGAGTGAGTCAATCATTCAGTGACTCTTTTATAAAGTCAGTCACTTGATTTGTTTCTGAATGAATCGGCTGTTTGAACAAATTGAGTGAGTGAATGAATCAGCTGTTTGAACGATCGAGTGAGTCATCATTCAGTGACTCTTTGATAAAGTCATCACGTGATTTTGGTTTCTGAATGAATCGCTGTTTTAAACGAATCGAGTGGTGAATGAATCATCTGTTTTGAACGAATCTAGTGATCACTCATTCAGTGACTCTTCTATAAGTCATCGACTTGATTTTGGTTCGAGAAATTCGGCTGTTTTAACCAAATTGAGTGAGTGAATGAATCCGCTGTTTGAACCGACTCGATTGAGTCATCATCAGGGACTCTTTTCTAAGTCAGTCACCTTGATATTGTTTTCTTCTGATGAATCAGCTGTTTGAACGAATCGAGTGAGTCAATCATTCAGTGACTCTTTTATAAAGCCAGTCACTTGATTCGTTTCTGAATGAATCAGCTGTTTGAACGAATCGAGTGAGTCAATCATTCAGTGACTCTTTTATAAAGTCAGTCACTTGATTCGATTCTGAATGAATCGGCTGTTTGAACGAATCGAGTGAGTCAATCATTCAGTGACTCTTTCATAAAGTCAATCACTTGATTCGTTTCTGAATGAATCAGCTGTTTGAAAGAATCGAGTGAGTTGGTGATTCGGCTGTTTGAACGAACTAGGAGTGAGTGAACGCTGTTTTTGAACGAATCGAGTGAGTCAGTGATTCAGTGACTTATTCATAAAGACAGTCACTTGCTTCACTCATTGAATGAATCAGCTGTTTGAACAAATCGGTTGAGTCACTCATCAGTGCCTGTAACAGTGACGTGATTGTTCTGAATAAATTACCACTTGAACGAATCGGTTGAATGAATGATTCAATGACCCATTCATTAAGACTCATTAAGAGTTTTATATTTAGAGAGTCATTTCATTTTAAAAAAAACATTTCATATTTCAGTATTCATTTTTAAAAACATACTCATTAATACCCATACACCGTGTGTGTGTGTGTGTGTGTGTGTGTGTGTGAGTGAGTGGGTGTGGTTTGTTGTGTGGGTTGCTGTGGTGTGTTGTGAGTGAGTGAATGAGTGAGTGTGTGTGTGTGTGTGTGTGTGTGGTTGAGTGAGTGTGTGTTGTGTGTGTGTGTGTGTGTGTGTGTGTGTGTGTGTGTGTGTGTGTGTGTGTGCTGTGTGTGTGTGTGTGTCTGTGAGTGTGTGGGGAGTGAGTGATAGTGATGGGTGTAATACAACATATCATCAGGTGCAGCCATATGCTCATACCATGTTTGTGTCTCCTCTAATGACTTACCTAGGACTATCTTATCTCTGTTTTATGTGTCATTTAAAGAAACAGCAGATGAACCATCAGTTTTATTTGCTCCTAATTGACTGAACAAATGGCTGCTATCAGGTGTTTAACCCACAAGACTTCCATACATCAGCGCTGTGACAGCAGGAGCCGTAATAACACGTCAATAAAAGGTCAGACAGACAGTCTTCATCAAACGCTGGATCGGCCGTAATGAGCGCGGCATGCAATCTGTTTCGCTAATATTAAACTAATAGATGATCTAACAGGGGAAATATTAATCTGTCGAGCTACCGAGCA
Source organism: Sinocyclocheilus anophthalmus (assembly GCA_018155175.1). Lineage (NCBI taxonomy): Eukaryota > Metazoa > Chordata > Actinopteri > Cypriniformes > Cyprinidae > Sinocyclocheilus > Sinocyclocheilus anophthalmus. Next base: position 140,424 of record JADLZN010004026.1, on the reverse strand, counting down.
CCAATAACGCTCTGCCAAACCCAGCCGCTGATTCATTTGCCATTAGCAGTGATTTCTGACACACTCCAGAGAATCATTCAGCGGCGCTCGCAGCAGATCTCAGCTCAAATGTTTGTGTTTTACACGTTCCAGCCTTTCATTCTCTGCTCTCAGACACACACACCATCCGCTTTAATCCAGAGGAATTTATCCTGTAGAACCTGACGTCACACTGATCCAGGAACAGTGTTCGCTTCTCTGTCTCACCGTCCTTTTCAAAGCAAGCCTTTCACATCAGCTCTCAGACCAATTCATGTGGACAAATCAAAGCACATAAAAAAAGGTACAAAAGCTGTCAATCTAAACGGAGCGTATTAGTAGCTTTTGAAAGTGACAGCTTTTGTACCTTTTTTTCTGAGAGTGTGAGAAGTTTAGCTTTATGCACATCTATGGAAGCTTGCTTCTGCCACGCAACAAAAATATTAAAAAGGTAATCACAATTATGACTTTATTTCTCAGACTTGCGAGTTTATATCTCATAATTCCATGTTAGAAACTTGAGTGGGTTTACATTCTGCAATTTTGACTTTTTTCTCTGAATTGTGAGTTTACATTTCACAATTTAGCTTTTTTTTTTTTTTTTTTTTTTTTTCCCCGTTCAGATTATCATAAAAAAGTTTGTTTTCTGTTTTTATCTCACATTTCTGACTTTACTGAGTTTACATTATTAGTTTACATTACAACAATACTTTTCTCCCAATTCTGACTTTTTTTCTCGCAATAGCGAGATTAAAAATCACCTTTTTTAATATCAATACAAAAGGTAGTTGTCACGTTTGTATCCCTCAGTCCTGACGTTTGTTCTTGAATTGTGTTTATATCTCAGTTCTGACATTTTTCTTCTCAGAATTGCAAGATTATACAGAAAAACGTCAGAATTGTGAGATATAAACTCATAACGGTGAGAAAATAGTCAGAATTAAGAGCTAAAAAAAATCACAATTACCTTTTTTATTTTTTATTCTTATACACAAATTAGCTTCCATGTACACTAACATTGTTTAAAGTCTATCTGTCATATATAAAAAACATTTCAAAAAGGGTTTATAGCTTATATCTCAGTTTTGCCTTTTTTCTCAGAATTGCGAGTTCACATTTTGTAATTCTGAGTTTATACTGAAAAATGTCAGAATTATGAGATATAAACTCACATTAAATTGCAAGAAAATTGTCAGAATTGTGAGCTAAAATGTCAAAATTACCCTTTTTATTTTTTATTCTATGACAGAAATAATCTTCCATGCATATCTGTCCATGTCTATATTTACAGAGCTGATAACTGATGATCCATCTGCACTCTCTCTCTCACTCTCTCTCTCATCTCTCTCTCGCTCTCTCAATCCTCATCTCTCTCTCTCTCTCTCTCTCAGTCTCTCTCTCTCTCAGTGTCTCTCTCTGTGTGTCTCTCTCACTCTCTCACTCTCTCTCTCTCTCGGTCTGTCAGCTGGTATCAGAGGTGAAGCTGCTGACCTTTAGTTAGTGTGTTTGGGCTTTTTCTTGCCCGCCCCTCTTTGTGTTCGACACATCGGTTGTCCGCATTCACACACACACACACACACACACACACGCTCATACACACACACACACACACACACACACACACACACACACACATGCTCACCTCCCATGCTGTCGTGTGTTTCGCACAGAACCCGACTGCACCTTCTCCAGCGGCAGCGGGACTCCCTGGAAGGGCCCGATCCAGGTGCCCTGTGGGATGCGCTGGGCTGCACAGATGCCGTATCCCAGACCCGGGACGGTGCTGGTACACAGACACACCTCACGGGGCAGATCCCTCAGCCAGTCCGGGACCTCTGGAGGAGGAGCGGCCCCTGAGGAGCTGCTGGTCCCCACCAGCCTCCGCAGCGAGTGCAGGGGTCCGTGCATGGGGCACTCGCCGTTACGGTTGTCCGCACACATGTCACAACCTGAGGGACGGCACAGCGAGAGGGCCGGTTATTTACCCGCACACAGATGGGACCCCGAACAGCCCACGCGATCCCCTTCACTGAGTCACACACAAACTTTAAATTGTGCTTTTGTCAGCTCATGCATGAAGACATTTCTGCTTCTGTGCTGGAAAGGCTGAATAACAATTTTAAACCTAAAGCTTTAAATGTAAGATAAATGCATTCATCAGCTTATGAGCACAACAGCGTTCAATAATTTCACAAGATTAATCACTCAAAAGTGTGCTTATATTTCTTTTCAAGTCAAATTATTGACTTGAAAAAATTTGCTATTTACTTTAAATGATGCAAAAAAGGATGTTTGTGCATTTGGCTTTAAATTATGCACACAAAAAAGATTTTGTGCATTTGAATTTAAATTATGCTAAAAAATGTGCAAGTGACTTTAAATTATTGACTTTAAATTATGCCAAAAATATTTTGTGCATTTGACTTGAAATTATTAAAAAAAAATGTGCATTTGGCTTTAAAATATTTACTTTAAACGATGCAAAAATAAAAGGATTTTTGTGCATTTGACTAAATTATGCAAAAAAATATTTTGTGCATTTGAATTTAAATTATGCAAAAAAAATGTGCAGCTGACTTTAAATTATGCAAAAATATTTTGTGCATTTGACTTGAAATTATACAAAAAATGTGCTTAAATGGTTGACTTAAAATTTGCACGACTAAGAAAAGAGTAAAAAATTATACAACTAGATTGTATTCAACATTTAAATAGATATGAGAGATCTATGTGATTTCTGCTTCGCGTTGGAACACGTGCAGCTCGCTCATTAATAAAGCGCAATGTGCATCATCTTCTAAACCGGCCTTAGTTTCGATGTAGGTGCTATTTAGTCTCGAGTCGCGTTTCTTTTATTTTGTACTGTGCATCAGAATATTTTCATCGCGTTTTGCATCTGAAACTCGCAGTAAATCGCTGCGTGTTGAAGTGCATGCGCTGGTCTGTAAAGCGCTTTATAAACGAGCTGCACTGCTCTGAAATATGAGCTCAGAATCGCGCGTGCAGATAAAGAAGTCTCACTGTCCCCCGGAGACACACATGTCCCGTGTTGGGATGATGAATGTGGGCCGATGGAGCAGATCGATCTACAAAACTATACAGCAATTAATTGTGTGTTGTCCTCTCATCCCTCATGTGCTGCTGCATTTATCGATGAAGATCTGCTGATCACATCTCACATTCATACAGTATTTCCCTCCGTGCATGAGCGCTTATTTAATTATCCAGGGAAAGAAAAAAAAGCGAGAGGAAATATAACGGGCCCAAATCGTGCATTCGGAAGAATTCAGAGTAAAAATGATTTCAGTTGTTGACATTGACACTCAATGTAATTATAACGCATTTGATTTTTAATTTAAAACATTTACGACATCTCAGAATTTAAGCCAATTTAAATAGCCTATGCAAATCAGCTAAAAATGTTCTAATCATTGAATATGCATTTTAAAATAAGGCCGAGATTACATGTCGATTTATTTCATTTCTACTCATTTTAATGCATTCATTTCAGTAAATGATTTCAGGATATTCGATACCGATCATTTCTCAGTGATCTGGTTTAAAAACAAAAAAACTCTTGAAAGTCGACACGGGAATAAATTCAATTCGATCACTATAGAATTGAGTATAATCAGCTGCACGACTCAATCTGTGACCCACTACAAAAATACTAACAAGAAGCTGTTTTAAGAAGATTATCTAGCAGTTACGCAGTTTTATCACAAAACTAAATTATTCACTTAAGTACAGCATTCATTTAAATATATTTTCTAAATATTGCATCACGCAACAACACGTAAATTGACTTTTTTTTCTCAATAACTAGGCCTGCTAATATTATCGCCCATAAACACTTTTGGACTAAAGCGCTCTTTTTTTTCGCGGGTTTACGGTTCTTTTGAGTCAAAAAATACATATATATATTATAGCATGCAGATGTTTATTGGTTTTGATTACCGTTTCTTCAGGATGCGGTTTCGGTTCTTCAAAGCATCAGAACGCTGTTTTATTTTAGTTTTTTAAACTGGAGAATAAAAAGTTCCCATCTGAGCCTTTTTTTCCTCATCTGTATTTTTAAGAGAGTGTGTTTTAGTGTGTGGGTGTGTGTGTGGTGTGTGTGTGTGTTGGTGTGTGTGTTTGGGTGTGTGTGTGTGTGTTGTGTGTGTGTGTTCTGTGTGTGAAAGAGCATAAAAGGCAAGACGGTGTTGGAGCTCTCCGTGTGGTTGCTGATCGGGATATCTCCCAGTCCTCTCTGGTCTGTACCGATAATAGGCCAGCTCCGCGGAGCTCAGCTTCAGGCCGCGAGCCCTTTATCATTCCTAAAGTTGGACGACAAGCAAAGTTCTTTGGCTTGAGAAGCTCCGCCGCCGGTGTCGGAGCTCAGAGTCTGTCCGAACAGCGCGATCTGACCCGCGGGAGACGCGGTGGAGGAGCTGGAGATCAGGCTGGGTCTCTGCAGGCGGAGGCTCTCCAGCGGCGCCGGAGGCGGCAGAGAAGCGGCTTTCAGTGCGCTATTCTGCGGGAAGAGCTGCTGCCAGTGCTGGATGTAGGTCGGGTCCACTTTGAGGAAAGCAGAACCGCTCGGCTCGCCCGGCTTCAGCATGTCAGACTGTAACAGATGATGGGTGATGATGATGGTGGACTTTCATGTGCTCTTCAGAAAAGAATCGCTGGTTAGCTTAACTAGTCAGGCCGCGACGCGCGTCTAAACACGCTACAACACAGAAGCCGAGGCGTTAACCCTAACCCTAACCCTAACCCTAACCCATGTTTGTGCGAGTGAAAGCGCTCGCGAGAGAAACACACTTACCCTGTCAGAGGAGTCCAGGCTGTGACTCTCGGACACTCACACCATCCCTGCATTGACCGCGAGCTGCGCTCGAACCCCGTCAGCGCGAGCGTCCTCCCACTCTCGCGCGTGCCTCTGGACAGACAGACTCAGAAGTGATGCTGAGCATCTGCCTCGCGCCTAGTTTTCATTTTGCATGACTTTTGTCCTCTTTTTTAAAGTTGTGGACCATGCATTCGATTGGATACGCGCAATTACGCATTGGACAAAAAAACACAAAAAAACGCTTTTCTTTGGTAGTTGGAAAGCAGCTAGAATCGTTAATTATTGTCAGACTGTTATATTTGAGTTTGCATGATTATTAACGACTCTATCAATCAGGCATTTGATAATTGTATTATTTCTTCAAGTCGCGCGCTTGACGCAACAGATAAGACCGCGGAACTAGTTTCCCAGCATTGCCTTCCAGACGCTTGAGAAAGTTTGGAAAGCGCTCTGTATCTGAATGTAGGGCATTTTACAGCAGAGGAGGGGTCAGTGTTTTGACTGGCAACATTGTGACAGGCCCATTCGTCATCCAGAGGTCTCTGCAGAGATTGATAACGAACCAAAACACAAACATAATCGTCTGAAAATGAATTCTTGTCTACAAATGCATGCATTTCACCCTTAAAGAATGTGAGCAAGAACAACGCGCAGGTTTATTGTTTGTTAGATTTTTAAAGCTTTATTTTGGTGCAATTATCATTCAAGTGAAGCGCGCTACATTCTATTTTAATTCGTTACATCATTATTATTATTTAGATAATAACATTAATGCATGTCGAACCTTAAAACCATTTATAGTTGTCACACTTCCAAATAACACTGCTCTTATGACAGCGTATTGGTGTTTTTATTCATTGATAAATGACTGGTGAAATAAAGTGCACTCGAGGGGCAGAAGAGATCAATACATTAACTGCCCAAATATATCATTTTCTGTGCCAAAACACGGATTATTAAAGCTGAGCGTTATCTCGCGCTTCATTTGTATATTTTCAGCGCGTGCAAAAAAAAGTGTTTAGGCGTGTCTTTCATTAACATGGACTGCTGTTTGACATTCACTTAGACCCTTTGCATTTCTTGTTAATTAATTCTGCTGATGGCTGAAAGACAAATGAACGGCTGCGTGTGACAGGAGTCCGATAAAGAATTCAGCCACCAGCGCCTCTCAGTTTTAAGGTCACGGGCTGCTGAGTATATAATTCATTAATATAGACGTATATATATTCAGATGGGAGTTGATGCTCGTCCTGTTGTTGCAACACAGATTTATAATAAATTGCCTGGTAATAACCCACTGCAAAAAAAGAGAGAGATTTATAGAAGTGCCTCGAGTGTGTTTTACATCAATCTATTAATGATGTAAAAACGCTTTTGCTGTTTATCCATTAACAAAACTCTTTTTTGTGTCGTTTGTTAGAGAGAAAAGCAGAGTGAACTCATTCACATCGCATGCACATTTCCAGGACACTGCTGCTCGGGTCCTTTATTTACTCTGTGTCCTGCATTCACAAACCCTTCAGAGTGTTTAGCACGAGTGTAGCCAGTGCACAATAATCCACAAGAGCTAAAAAAGTCATTTTCACATTTTAATGCAGTACTGAAAGATCTGAACAATCGGTGTGTGGTTAAACAGCAGTATAATCTATTGAACGCGCTGTGCCGAAGCAGAAATGAAATCTTTACTTCATTCTTCTGACTGAGTTCTATTGAGAATTGAAATGTGTCGCTGTCATTCTGTCAATCGGGACGAAGGGGGCGCACTAGAGCCTGTTAAAATCATCCAGTCGCACTTACAAACTGTTTCATAATCACTTGCATTATTCTTATTATTTTACATAATAGTATATAAAATGCTGTACTTGCATGCATCGATCTCGAGTTTGGTATAGTTTAGTTTGATTAAAGCACAGATGTCTTGAGATGCCAGTATATTTTTGTAGGTCAAATGTTCTTCCAGTAACAATAACTGAACGCTTGTTCAAGGTTATGTGGTCTTTAATAATGCAAGAACATTATTGAATGTTTTCTGAAACATTTTAGTTGGATGTTAGTCTTACTACGTACTTCTTGCGTTAGAGAACATTCAAATGTAGCATTCTCTAACAAACGTTCCATTTTCTGTAACATTCACAGGACCAAGAAAAAAATGTTACAATTCTGGAAACACTCAGAACTTAATGGTAACATTAGCAACCTATTTTTGTTAGACGGGAATGTAGTGATTTTTCTGATTCTGATGTGCTCAGTCTCATTTAGACCTCCTGAGATGGTTATAAAAGCACACTACACCACACCACCTAATTTCTGCTCCATCAGCTGCTGGCAGGAGCAGTGAAGACATGCCGACGGTCGGTGTGAAGCAGATCTGAAGATGCCATCTCCTTCTGTCTCTCTCAATCCAGCTCAGTGACCGGAGCTTTGGGCTCTGACGCTCTGCTCTCTTTGAGTCTTCAGAATCCCTGTAACACGTCCTGACAGAGCTGAAGCTCGGATGAATCGCAATCACAGTCATCAGAGTGTTAACTCTATGAGCACACAATAACCAGTCAATGGAAGTACACTCGTCTTGATGATGAAACACAGGGAATTATATTCCCAAAATCACACCTGAACTCACAGGAGCAAATCGGTTATTTAGAAAACACAATTTTCTGGCATATGTGATTTCATCAACACCTTCACAGTGATTTCTTCAGCTGCTGCCTGTATTGAATTCTCTTTCAGGATCCCTGCAAGGAAAAAAAGAGGAAAATATATATATATATATGATCAGGTTTTTTAAAATTGAGATTTATACACCATCAAAAGCTTTCCATAGATGTATGGTTTGTTAGGATAGGATAATATTTGGCTGAGATGCAACTATTTGAAAATCTGGAATCTGAAGGTGCAAAAAAATCTAAATATTGAGAAAATCATCTTTAAAGTTGTCCAAATGAAGTTCTTAGCAATGCATATTACAAATCAAAAATTAAGTTTTGATATATTTACGGCAGGAAATGTACAAAATATCTTCATGGAACATTAGGAATATCCTAATGATTTTTGACATAAAAGAGAAATGTATAATTGTGACCCATACAATGTATTGTTGGCTATTGCTACAAATATCCCCATGCGACTTAACAATGGTTTTGTGCTCCAGGGTCACATATATTATAATATATAGCGTTCAAACAAAAGGAGGTTTTCACAGTGATGCCATTGAAGAACCATTTTTTGGTTGCACAAAGAACCTTTCAGTGATCAGTTCTTAAAAGAGCCATTTTTTCTTAGTGCAAAGAACATTTTTACAATCTAAAGAACATTTTGATCAATGGAAAGACTACATGCATGTTTACGTTTCTTCATGAAACCACTGTTGCCAGTATGTATGAGCAAGTAGTATATACGTATATAGGATTTTCACATTTAAAAATGTATTTATTTGAATATATTTTGGATTTATTTTCCTGTTTTGTTACGCGCATGCCTTTAACCATTTAAGCCATTTGAATTTTTTTGGTCAGTCTGGTCTTGGTTTTGAAGCATCTTCCTCATTATATCCATAACTGATCTGAGACCTGCTGAAATAACCTGTAAAATACACACCAAAATCTGAGCATCTGGTAGAGCCAATTTCACCGGGGTCTCCTGTCAAACACCGGCGCTGAATGCAATAACTGGTAGACTAAAATCAGGTCTGGGCCGATGATTAGACCAGCCATCAGCGCAGAAGCCATTACGGCGAGCTCTCCTGGGTCAGGCCTTCTGAGATGAGGTCTGGTGCTTTACATGGCAGCTACCAGCAAGTGTAATGAAGCGCGCACTTGACCTGATTAAGGGACCCGCGGCCCTCGGATCGTGTGCTTTGAGGAGACACTGCAGAGAACAAACCCGATTAGAACAGGGTTTATACGACACCAAATATAAACACAATGAAAGATGCACAGTGATGCTATAGAGGAAGTGAACGGTTTCTGAAAATAAAAATGTTTACACTCTTAAAAATAAAGCTTCTTTATTGGCAGAAGCTTAAACATCCATGGAACCACTAAAGGTTCTTTATAGCGGAAAAATGTTCTTCACACTAATGAAAAACGGTTCTTTTTTTAAGAAACTGTTCACTGAGAGGTTCTTTGGGGAACCAAAAATGGTTCTTCTATGGCATCACTGCAACGTGAAGAACATTTTAATAATCAGAAGAACCTTTTTTCCATTCTAAAGAACGTTGTTGGCAATGTAAAGGTTCCATTGATGTTAAAGGTTCTTCACGGAACCATCAATGCCAACTGTCCTGTTGTAAAAGATACCAGCTAACTACCACGCTGAGCTACCGCTTTAAACTGGATTTTCAAATAAACTCTGCAAGTTTGATTTTTACAAACATTTGGAGAAACTGAATGAATACACTCTTAAAAACAAAGGTGCTTCGCCAACATCTGTCCTCACTATAAAAAAGATTTTCCAAAAATATAAATAAAACATAGATTGAGTTTTTTCCCCCCCTGAAAACACAATTTTTATACTTTCAAATTTCACATTTAATTCAATGTTTTACATGTTGTTTCTTTGTGAAATTTATCAAAATGTTTCTACGCCATTTCGTTTATTTACATATCTCCATTGTTCTGTACACTGATAAATACCATACTTTATAAATTGGAGTTTATTGCAGACAGTGTTGGAAGGTTATTTTGGAGATGTAATATAATAGTTTACAGATCACAAGTTACCCTATTTAAAATGTAATAAGTAGCAGTGTAATTAATAATATAATAATAAAATTTTAAAGATCATTCTGAGGTTAAATACAGATTTAAAATCATAACAAGAAATAGTGTAATAGCTATGACACTGTTTTTAAAATCAAATCTTTGCATGGCTATGGCAGGAAACACTGGCATGGAAGTCTTGGAATAAACAGTTAATCTTATAAAATCAAGCATATACATAAACCCAAATAAGAAATAAAACAGTTATCGATTAAGCATGTGTCCTAAACTCCTGAAACATCGGTGTGTCTTATTCTAGAGCAGTCACTTTGGGAAAGAAATCAATTAGATTTGTGCGTGTGTGTGTGTGTGCGTTTTTGTGACAAATGAGGACATGCATTTGTATAATGACAAAGGTATGACAGGTATTACAAGGAGAAGGTGACTTTTCAGGACATTACCCGCATGTCCCCACTTTTCAAAACGCTTAAAAATCACACAGAATGGAGTGTATTGAAAAACTGAAATAGCACAAAGTCTCCTGTAAGGGGTAGGTTTAGGGGTAGGGTTGGTGAGGGCAATAGAAAATACGGTTTGTACAGTATAAAAACCATTACGCCTAGGAGAGTCCCCACTTTTCACAAATGTAAAACTGTGTGTGTGTGTGTGTGTTTTGAGTGTGTGTGTGTGTGTGTGTGTGTGAGAGAAGAGAGCTGTGTGTGTGTGTGAGAGAGAGACAGAGTGTGTGTGTGTGTGAGAGAGAGTGTGTGTGTGAGCGTGTGTGTGGTGTGTGTGTGTGTGTGGAGAGAGAGAGTGTGTGTGTGTGTGACCAAGCCCCCAGAGAGGTGGGTGTGCTCCTGCCCCCCCCTCTGAATAGAGCAGTGTGTGGTGTCCCGTGTGTGTGTGAGAGAGATGTGTGTTGTGTGTGTGTGTGTGCAGAGAGAGAGTGTGTGTGTGTGTGAGAGAGAGAGAGTGTGTGTGTGTGTGAGAAGAGTGTGGGTTGTGAGAGTGTGTGTGTGTGGGTGTGTGTGTGAGAGAGAGAGGGTGAGAGAGTGTGTGAGAGAAAGGGAGAGAGTGTGTGTGTGTGTGTGAGAGCGAGGGTGTGGTGAGAGTGGGGGTGCTGTGTGTGTGTGTGAGAGAGAGTGTGTGTGTGTGCGTGTGTTTGTGTGTGTGTGTGTGTGAGACAGCTGTGTGTGTGTGTGTGTGAGAGGCGTGTGTGTGTGTGTGTGTGAGTGTCTGTGTGTGGGTGTCTGTCTGTGTGTGTGTGTGTGTGGTGTGTGTGTGAGTGTGTACGCGTTTTGTGACAAATGAGGACTACATTTGTATAATGACAAGGTATGACGTATAACAACATCCTCCCCCCCGTAGACCCCAGAAGGTGACTTTTCAGGACATTACCCCATGTACCCCCTTTTCAAAACGCTTATAAATCACACAAAATAGAGTGTATTGAAAATCTGAAATAGCAAAAAGTCTCCTGTGAGGGGTAGGTTTAAGGGTAGAGTTGGTATAGGGCAATAGAATATACGGTCTGTACAGTATAAAAACCATTACGCCTAGGAGAGTCCCCACTTTTCACAAAACAAACCTGTGTGTGTGGTGTGTGTGAGTGTGAGAGGTGTGTGTGTGTGAAAGAGAGTGTGAGTGTGTGGTGTGTGTGTGTGTGAGAGTGTGTGTGTGTGGTGAGTGTGAGTGTGAGTGTGTGCGTGTGCGTGGAGGGTGCGTGTGTGTGGGTGTGTGTGTGTGTGTGTGTTTGTGTGGAAAGAGAGTGTGAGTGTGTGTGTGTGTGTGTGAGAGTGTGTGTGGTGTTGTGTGTGTGGTGTGTGTGTGTTGTGTCTCAGGTTGTGTGCGTGTGTGTTGTGTCTCAGGTTGTGTGTATGTGTGTGTGAGGTGTGTGTGTGTTTGTTTGTGTGTGTGAGTGTGAGTGTGTGTGTGTGTGTGAGTGTGAGTGTGTGTGTGTGTGTGTGTGTGTGTGTGTGTGTGTGTGTGTGTGTGTGTGTGTGTGTGTGTGTGTGTGTGTGTGGGTGAAGGGTGTGTGTGTGTGTGAGTGTGAGTGTGCGTGTGTTTGTGTGTGTGTGTGGGTTGTGTGTGAATATTCAGATGTAAACAGTTTTTAATCGTTAACATTTTCATAAGTAACGGTAATTTAATTACACATTTTTCTCAGTAACTGTAACTGATTACAGTTACATTTATTTCAAATTACGCAACGCCGTTACATGTAACTTACTAGTTACTCTGATAGTAGATGAATGTGTGTACAGGTAGCACAGGGCTTTAACAGAGTCCTCAGAGCGTGACGCGCGGGAGGCGGAGCGTCATACAGGAAGACGCGCGCGTCACGGAATCCTCTGACGCTCTTCAGTCAAAGCCGCGCTCGCATCACATGCAGAGATGTGCCCACATCGCCTCTGGCGCGCGTTTGCGCTCCTCTATTTGCCGTTTTTGGGAAGCGCCACTGATTTTAAAACGCGGACGGGACCGCGAGTGACGGACAAGGTGAGACGCGCGTGCTGCAGCACTTTCTGCGAACCGGCGCGGACGCGTCGCGTGCATCGCTGCGCAACGATCTTGCATCCACATCAAAGTAAACCTGCGGCGTAGCGGTAGAATGTGTTTGTCTTTTAAACGTTGGCAGATCGTGCGCATGCGTGTCCGTAAATGCATCTGTTATTCCACCTCGACGCGACGCGACGCGACGCTTCATTCCTGGACTGCGTCACACACCGTGTGAAGCTTTTCAGAAACACCGCACATGCAGCACCATGACCGAACACGCGGATTATGTTACTTATCATAGTATAACACACTTTTTACAGTTTTTTTAAAAAAATTGTCTATTCACGTTTTTATTTTTGCATATTTGCATATATATAATATTATAAATGGCTAGATAAAAATAATTTGTCAATACACACTTTAGGTTAGCTTGAGAACACCTAGCGTGAAAGTTTGAGGCAGTTAGACAGATGTTGATAACATGTTGCTAGCGTTATTTAATTCATTGATAACATGATTTAACAAATTGTTGCATGTTTTTAACACGATTAACATGTTAACATATTTTAGCATGATTAGCATATTGTTAGCATGATTAACGTGTTAGCATTTTTTAGCATGATTAGCATTTGTTAACATGTTTTTAGCATGATTAGCATATTGTTAGCATGATTAACATGTTTTCAGCATGATTAGCATATTGTTAACATGATTAACATGTTGTTAGCATATTTGGCATTTTGCTAGCATGTTTCTAGCATGATTAACAAGTTGCTAGCATGTTTTTAGCATGACTAGCATGTTGCTAACATGTTTTTAGCATGATCAGATATTGTTAGCATGATTAGCATGTTGCTAGCATGATTCTAGCATGATTTGCATGTTACTAGCATGTTGTTTGCATTTTGTTAGCATGATTAACATGTTTTCAGCATGATTAGCATATTGTTAGCATGATTAACATGTTTTAGCATGTTGTTAACATGATTAACATGTTGTTAGCATGTTGTGAGCATTTTTCTAGATTAGCATATTGTTAGCATGATTAACGTGTTAACATTTTTTAGCATGATTAGCATTTGTTAACATGTTTTTAGCATGATTAGCATATTGTTAACATGATTTACATGTTGTTTTAGCATAATTAGCATGTCGTTAGCATGTATTAGCATGATTAGCATGTTGTTAGCATGATTCGCATGTTAGCATTTTTTAACATGATTAGCAAGTTGTTACCATGATGCGAGCATATTTCTAGTATGACTAGCATGTTGCTAGCATGTTTCTAGCTAGCATGTTGTTAGCATGTTGCTAGAATGTTTCCAAAAAGATTAACATATTGTTAACATGATTAGCATGTTTCCAGCATGTCATTAGAATGGTTATAACATGAATAGCATGCTGTTAGCATGTTTCTACATTATTAGTATTTAGCACGACTAGCATGTTGCTAGCATGATCGGCATGTTGTTAGCATGATTAGCACATCGCTAGCATGTTGCTAGCCTGTTGCTAACATGTTTCTAACATAATTAGCATTTTGCTAGCCTGTTTCTAGCATGATTTAACATTATTTAACATGTTGCTATCATGTTTTAACATGTTTCGCATGTTGATAGCATTGTTAACACATTGTTAGCATTATTAGCATGTTGCTAGAATGAATTAGTGCATTGATAGCATGTCCTAGGCCAGTTTCTAGGCTTTGCTAGTGATAGATAGATAGATAGTCTATGGGATTTTTATGATTTTTAATCTTCATTTTTATGAAAACGGTAAGTCCGATCAGTTAGAAAAGAGCAAGCACACTTTCTCAAGCCAACCTAATTAATATATTATTAAATTATTTACTATTAGTATAGATATATTATTATAAAGTGAATAGTTCCGGTGCTTGGCTCTGATTGGCTGAGCCGCGTTCGAAGCTGTTGTGAATGACGCTACAAAGTAACACACACCTTTGTTTACGTTTGTGTGTTGCTCGGCAACCACTTTGTAGCAACCACAACTGTTTCTGAGGAGCTACATTGTTTGGTGGAAGAATACTGTGTTTATTAATATCATTACACTTTATTTGCTCTGTTTTATTTTGTGAAGCCTTACTACGTATATGGAATAACCGTTTTATAAAAGCAATAACCCCCGTGAAGCCGTGTTTACAGTGAATTTATAACAGCTAAGCGTTAATGCCCCTTATCTGTTATAAATTCACTGTAAACCACGGCTTCTTGGGGCTTATTGCTTTTATAAATAATAAATATATTAGTGTTACACAGGCATACAGCGCGCTCATCTGTGATCTTCGGCGGTGAGTTGTGAAAGAGCTGGTTTGTGCTGCAGGTGTTTCTTGACATCACCGTCGGAGGACACGAGGTTGGCAGGATCGTGATCGGTCTGTTCGGAGAGGTCGCTCCGCTAACCGTGCAGAACTTTGTGGCTCTTGCCACAGGAGAGGTAAAACTCAGCATACACACGACACGCATCTGAAAACACAGCAATCCACACATCCGCATGCTGCTCTTTCAATAACTGACCGCAGGTCCTCTCTTCAGAAGGGTTACGGGTACAAAGGCAGCAAGTTCCATCGGGTTATCAAGGATTTCATGATCCAAGCAGGAGATTTCACCGCTGGAGACGGAACAGGAGGTGAGGACGAGTTACTGCCACAGCAGAAAGAGAATTAGCTGATTTACTCATCCTCATGTTCAGGGCCGTTTCTAGGCATAGGCGAGCTAGGCGGTCGGCTAGGGGCCACCAGCTGAAGGGGCGTCAATGAGCGCACGTACTGGCACTTTCAGCAGGGTTGTGATAAAGAGTGGCACGGTCACCCTGAAATATGACTGCTGCCCCCACTGGATCCCCCAGCATTACTGGGCTAGAGTACTGTCCATCTGACGAGGCCTGTATGCCACTAGATCAGAGTGCTGTCAACTGCTGCCTGATTGTTGCATGCAAAGTTTGCATTTGGAGCGCTCAACAACGCCGTTAGATCAGTGGGCTCTGTCAGTGCTTTGGCAAGCTAACACTTTTTTTTTGGTGACCAAATACTTATTTTACCGAGGAATTTACCAATTAATTCTTTAAAAATCCTACAATGTGATTTTTTGGATTTTTTTTTTCTCATTTTTTCTTTCATAGTTGAGGTATACCTATGTTGAATATTACAGGCCTCTCTCATCTTTTTTATTGGGAGAACTTGCACAATTGGTGGCTGACTAAATACTTTTTTCCCCACTGAGATAGAAACACAAAATTGCTAAAAACAAAACCAAACTAAAAAAACAACGAAACTTGAAATACTAAATACCTCAAATTAAAAAAAAAAAATAAAAAATAAACAAAAAAAAAAAAAACTTTCTAAGCTATTAAAAAACTAATAAAAAGCACAAAATTGCTAAAACTTTAAAAAAAAAATCAATACAAAAAAAATGTAAACAAAAAAAATATTTAAAACAAAATCAAACTATTCACAACAACTACACTCGTATATCAGTGATACAAAATAACAATGGTTTACATGAAGTGAAGCAGTGGGTCTGCAGTAAACATCATTTGCCACCTTGATGACACATCTAAAGAAAGCAGACTACAGGTGATCCCAATAAATTAGAAATGTGTGGAAACGTTCTTTATTTCAGTAATCAAGCTCAACTGTGAACCTGTGTATTAAATACATCAGTGCAACAGAAGGAAGTAGTTTAAGTGTGGTCTTTTAATTGTGATGATTTGGTCACATAACAAAAAAACCACCAATTCAATATCTCAACAAATTATAATACTTCATAAGACCAATAAAAAAAAAAAAAAACATTTTTAGTGAAATGTTGGACTTCTGGAAAGTATGTTAATTTACTGTACATGTACTCAATACTTGGTAGGGGCTCCTTTTGCTTTAATTACTGCCTCAATTCGGCGTGGCATGGCAGGTGATCAGTTTGGCACTGCGATGGTGGTGTTGTTGTGGAAGCCCAAGGTTCTTTGACAGTGGCCTTCAGCTCATCTCCCGCATTTTTTGGTCTCTTGTTTTCATTTTCCTCTTGACAATACCCCAGAGATTCTCTCTGGGGTTCAGGTCTGGTGCGTTTGCGCGTTCAGTCAAGCACACCAACACCATGGTCATTTAACCAACTTTTGGGCTTTTGGCAGTGTGGGCAGGTGCCAAATCATGCTGGAAAATGAAATCAGCATCTTCAAAAAGTTGGTCAGCAGAAGGAAGCATGAAGTGCTCCAACATTTCTTGGTAAACGGGTGCAGTGACGTTGGTTTTCAAAAAACACAATGGACCAACACCAGCAGATGACATTAAACCCCAAATCATCACAGACTGTGGAAACTTAACACTGGACTTCAAGCAACTTGGACTATGAGCTTCTCCACCCTTCCTCCAGACTCTAGGACCTTGGTTTCCAAATGAAACGGTTCTCTCGGTTGGTTGTGCATCTTTTTCTTCCACACTTTTTCCTTCAACTAAACTTTCTGTTAACATGCTTGGACACAGCACTCTGTGAACAGCCAGCTTCATTGGCAATGAATGTTTGTGGCTTACCCTCCTTGTGAAGGGTCAATGATTGTCTTCTGGACAACTGTCAGATCAGCAGTCTTCCCCATGATTGTGTAGCCTACTGAACCAAACTGAGAGACCATTTTGAAGGCTCAGGAAACATTTGCAGGTGTTTTGAGTTGATTAGCTGATTGGCATGCCACCATATTCTAATTAGTTGAGATAGCGAATTGGTGTTTTTTTGTTAAATGTGAGCCAAAATCAATCACAATTAAAAGAACCAAAGACTTAAAAAACTACTTCAGTCTGTGTGCACTGAAATTATTTAATACACGAGTTTCACAATAACAGTTGAATTACTGAAATAAATGAACTTTTCCACGACATTCTAATTTATTGAGATGCACCTGTATATGAAGAACATTTTTTTGCATATATATGATATTATAAATGACTAGATTAAAAAAGTTTGTCAAGTCAAACTTTAGGTTAGCTTGAGAACACCTAGCGTGAAAGTTTGAGGCAGTTGTAAAAGCCTGAAGTTTTAACTTCATAACCTGTTGCTAGCATTATTTAATTAATTGTTAACAAGTTGTTGCATGTTTTTAACATGATGTTAACATGTTTTTAGCATGATTTTTTTCTCAAGATTGTTTTTTATTAGTTTTGTTACAAAATCCCCATGAACACTACAGAATATTAAATTATAGATTACACAGTATACTTTCCCACCCCTACATTTATCAAAAAGAAAAATAACACTGAAAAGAATAATAAATTATAAAATAAAGTAACATGTACAAATACAAAATAGATATAATGATAATGAAATAGCATTTGCCAATGTTTATTTAGAAAGGAAAAATAATAATAATAAAATACAATACACAAATGCACATACATACACTATTTCAAAATACAGTAATCATTACTTAAAATTCCACTTTATCTATTTGTTAGCATGATTGACATGTTGTTATCATGTTGCTAGCATGTTTCTAGCATGATTAGCATGTTGTTATCATTTTGCTAGCAGTTAAATGGTGTTAGATTTTGGTAGCTGTTCTACACGATTATAATATTGTTAACATGATTAGCATGTTGTTAGCATGATTAGCATGTTGTTAACATGTTTCGCGTATGAGTAGCATGTTGTTAACATGTTACTAGCATTTGTTTCTAACACGATTATCATATTGTTCGCATGATTACCATGTTGTTAAATGTTTCGAGCATGAGTAGCATGTTGTTAGCATATTTCTAACACGATTATAATATTGTTAACATGATTAGCATGTTGTTAACATGTTACTAACATTTGTTTCTAACACTATTATCATATTGTTTGCATGATTACCATGTTGTTAACATGTTTCAAGCATGAGTAGCATGTTGTTAGCATGTTGCTAGTGTGATTAGCAGGTTGCTAACATGTTTCTAACACGATTATATTGTTCGCATGATTAGCATGTTGTTAGCATTTGATTAGCATGATTAGCATCTTTAGTGAAGTATTTCAATGATACTAAATTAACACTGGTTTATATGAACTTAAGCATTGGGTCAGGCAGTAAACTTGTCATTTGCACCTTGATGACACATCTAGAAAGAAAGCAGACTTATATGAAGAACATTTTAGCAAATATTTAGTAAATGTAGTAAAGTATTTATGGAAAGCATGCCATCAGTCGTCCGTATGACTCCTGTGAGAGGAACTGGTCCAAACTTAAGCCAGTACTCACTCAAAATGATGTCAAACCTGCAGATTTGAGAGGTGCGGAAGATTTTCAGAGAATAATTCCTCACACAGAACTGTAGTAAGTACAGTCTCCTCTCCTGCAGAGACTCTGATGCTCAGGTCTTGTGTCCTTCAGGTAAAAGCATCTACGGAAGCACGTTTGCAGACGAGAGCTTCAGGCTCAAGCATCTGGGCGCAGGTTGGGTCAGCATGGCGAACGCCGGACCCAACACCAACGGCTCGCAGTTCTTCATTACTTTAGCCCGAGCGCTGTGGCTGGACGGAAAACACGTGGTGTTTGGCAAAGTCTTGGAGGGGATGGTATGAGAAAAACACACGTCTGTCTCCTACTACACACGCAAAGACTAGAAAACCTACAGTCAGATTTATTTCTGTAGCGCTTTATAGAGTACAGAATGCACCATACACTGAGACGATGGGAACATCGAACTGGTTTATTCAAGCCATAAATATTATTAAATATTACTAGACCTATTGCATACGGGTCAAAGACGAGACGTCCCATTCTGGTGACCGCATCAAATTACATTCGCAAAAGTGATTTTATATCAAATTAATAGTGCTGTCAAATCGATTAATCGCGATTAATCGCATCCAAAATAAAAGTTGTGATTGCATAATATATAAATACACACACACATACATGCATATATATAAGAACAAATGTAATAATATATATATTATGAATATATACACATTAAAGTAATAATATACACAGTAAACACCAGAAAACTTTTATTTTGGATGGCAAGTAATCGCGACGCATCGCGCTTGACGAGCACTAAAAATGTAATATTAATGCCAGTCAAGTGTCTGCTTCAAATAACTTTTGTGAAAATAAAATGTCACAAAAATGGGTTAAATAATCATTCAGCATAACAGATGTGTTTCTATAACAATGAAACAACATATTTATTCTGACCTGTACTTATTTATATAAACGACTCAAAGCAATCATACTAAATCTTAGAATATATTAAGTGATTAAAAGCTTCTTGCTGACAAATGGGTCAAACCTAGTGGTTTGAAGGATAGTGGCAAAGATTCGGTGGTCTGTGATCCTTAAATAGTCTTTTAATCGCATTAATGATTCTGGTTCTAAATATATAAATAAGATTTTTTTGTTGTATGAATTATACACTGAAAGACATTTTAGAGGACGACTTCACTAAATCATGATAAAAATGTATGATAGTTGTTGTTTTTTACTCAAAGAATAAAATCAGGACACATTCTAAATTTAAAGTTTACATTTTTTTATTTAAAGCTGTATTCAAATTTTATTGATTTGATGCTTAAAAACCCCTTTTCGTCTTTCCCCCGGAAACATTGATTCAGACTAACAAAAGTGATTTGTATGAGTTAAAGTAGGCAGAAATAGCTCCTTAAGTGAACAACCACTTGTTACAATGTAATTAAACAGGAAATGAAAACTGTTAATGTTGCAACGTTCTCCAGTTATGAAATGAATAGAATTTGAGCTGCTCTAAAAATGCACAAGTGTCAATATTTGACTCGGTTTGCTTTCAGTGCTGATTACAATTTTAATAGTTCAATATTTAGTAGTTAAAGCACTAGCTCACTTCCAGAATAAACATCTCCTGATAATTTACTCGCCCCCATGTTATCCAAGATGTTCATGTCTTTCTGTCTTGAGTCGCAAAGAAATGAAGGTTTTTGAGGAAAACAGGATTCCAGGATTTTTCTCCATATAATGGACTTCAATGGGGACCATGGTTGAAGGTACAAAGAGCTCTACACGATCCCAGCCGAGGAATAAGAGTCTTTTTACAGCTCTGCTTGCTTCACTGAATCACTGTTTTCTTGTCTAGGACTGTAGATATGTATTGTATAAAGCGCTGTAGAAATGAAGGTGACTTGACTTCAATAGGTTCATCAGGTTCATCAGGTTTGACACAAACGTCTAAAGCAGCTGTATTCTGCATTTCTGTGTTTCAGGCTGTGGTTCACACCATCGAGCTCCAGGACACGAACGATCGTAACCTGCCCTACACCGAGTGTGTGATCGTCAACAGCGGGAAGATCAAGCTCAAAGAGCCCTTCGTTGTGGAAGTGGAGGGATGGTGAACGTCTGATTTCTGTCTTCGTGTGTTCATATCGTGACGTTGAGTTGTGCTGCGACCGCTTCCTCCATCGTATCGTCATTCGATTCTTCTCTTACTATGCAGGCACTTTTTCTACGGAGAAATCACACGATCATATGTGTGTGTGTTTCACACGCTTTATCATGCTGTAGGATGGTTTACTGCAGAAATCAACGACACACGCGTTTATTACGATCCTCTGAGTGCCATAAAACACACATACTTGAATTTAGTTTGAAATCTCGACTATTTGAAGTATGACATGTAGAAACACAAATAAGCTATTAGAATAATCCGTCTTTTATTTTTAGAAAAATGGTTTTCTTGTTTGCATTCATATTTGTGACCCTGGAGCACAAAACCAGTCATAAGGGTCAATTTTGTGAAATTGAGATTTATGCATCAGCTGAAAGCTGAATAAATAAGATTTCCATTGATGTGTGGTTTGTTCGGATCGGACAATATTGGAAAATCTGGAATCTGAGGGTACAAAAAAATCTAAATATTGAGAAAATCATCTTTAAAGTTGTCCAAATTAAGTTCTTAAAAATGCATATTACTAATCAAAAATTAAATTTAGATATATTTACGGTAGGAAATTTACAACATATCTTCATGGAACATGGTCTTTATTTTTATCCTAATGATTTTTGGCATAAAAGAGAAATGTATAATCGTGACCCATACAATGTATTGTTGGCTATTGCTACAAATATCCCCAGCGAACCGTCAACATGCTTTGTGCTGCCGGCTCACTATAGCAGCTAAATCAACCACTGTATTAGATCCTAGATCCTTGGATTTCAATAATTAATTGTATATATTTACTGTCTAAAAAGAAAGTTTCATAATCAACCATATCATTTAAATTAGTTATGGCTTTGCTAAACACAGCCTCTGTATTAATATGATGTATTTCAGAATGAAACAAAATATTCACTGAGCAATGATGAAAAGCGCTTCACGCACAATACGAGTAGAACCATGAATTAAGAGCATAAATAGAGTGGGTTTGGATTTCATGTCGACTTTATGATCAATAATGCTGCTGAATAAAATACTCTTCTCCTGAATGTGTTTTCCGTCCTTTATTTCTGTGCAAAAACATCAGAGTGTGATTCATTGTTAGCTCATGTTAAGTAGTGTAGCCTCACTGTAGTGTTTCCATTAATCAGCATTACAGTAAAGAGAATGAGAATTTGTTTTCTGAGATACACCCACAGGCGCAAACCTTTATTTTGCGGGGTTTATGAAGGTAAATCTAAGACATATGTAAGAACAATTAAGAAAATTCAAGGAATAAATAAATAAAGGGAACACGATAAATATGTCAATATGTTCTCTAAATGTAAAAATCTACACAATGAGCAACACTTTAAAGATTACATTTTTTTAACTTCCAACCAGTTATTTTAGTATTGAGGAGCTGTTATAGTTTTTGTTAATATTATACATTTTAATAATTGAAAAAAATTTTGTAATTTTAAAGTTTAAGTAATGTTACGTTTTGTCAGATCAATTTTTTTTTTTTGAATATGGTGAATATCTTTTATAATTTTTTTGGTATAAGTTTTAGTATGAATGAAAGTTGCCTTGCAAGTAGGCTAAATACAAGTAATTTCTATATTTGATTTTAGTTTAAGTAAAAAAAAAAAAAAAAATATATATATATTTGTATTGGAAAATGACAAAAAATACCGAAGAAGATATTAATTTTTAGGAGAGCATGCAACATTTAATGCCATGACTTAATGAATTTAAGACTTTCTGCTCTGATTTAAGAGCTTTTTAAGACCTGCAGAAACCCCGTTTTGTTTTTTTAACTAGATCTAAATGAGTAATCAGACGTCGCTGTTTCAGCAGAACCCCGATGTTTTACTCAGACAGTGTGCGGTTAAATAAAGCCCAAACTCACAGATCTGGCAGACACTGACGTCTCCACCGTGACCTCTTACAACATCTCCAACCAACAAGTGCAGCTCTGAGGAGCTCTGGGAGCCGCTTTGGAGAATAGCAGCGAATCGATGGAGGAGCTGGAAGTGTGTCCGGCGTGGAGGTGAGCGGAGATGACAGGCTTCATTATCAGCAGAGCGGGAGTCCCTCAGGAGCGCTCCTGCTGCATGATGGGACAGTTTGCTGGAAAGGTCAAGAGCAGACAAATCAGCCCGGCAGAAAGCATCTTAAACTGCCCCTGATAGAGGCAGAGCTCAGAAACTCCTGTTTCACACTGCTCTGTGTCTATTAGATCATCACAGACGACCGAAAAAAACACTGCTCATCAGATGATTGCCAATTATCAAATGCATCCTCCTCTAACGTGGCTTTTTTATATAATATTGCCAGCGTTGCATATTGATTCCAGAGGGCGTTTGAGCACTAAAGTCGACAAGCGAATCGTTTACAGATCTCCTCTCAGTTTCTGCCGCATTGACGTCCCTGTAATGACCCGTCTGACCCTAACTCTGACCATTATTACCCAGAGTCCTGCAGGTCTTTACAATTAGACGTGTCTGACAGATCGGATCAGACGTCCGAGCTGTTATTCTGCTTCGAAGTGACACTCACATTAATATGAGCCAGTTAGCAAATACTTTCATTTTGATTCATGTTTAATTTCAGCTGTTTTACACATGAGTCCCGACAAAAGTCTCTTCTGCTCAATAGAGCTGCATTTATTTGATCAAAAATACAGTAAAAATATTATTACAATGTAAAATATCTGTTTTCTATGTGAATGTCTGTTAAGTGAAGATTTCTGAGATGCGCAGCTGTATTTTCAGCAGCATTACTCCAGTCTTCAGTGTCACATGATCTTAGAAATCAGTATAATATGCTGCTCGAGAAACATTTCTGATCATCATCAATGTTGAAAACATTAATATTTTTGTGGAAACTGTGATGCATTTTATTTTTCAGGATTCACAGATGAACAGAAAGCTCAAAAGAACAGCTTTTATTTGAAACAGAAATATTTTGTCGCATTGTCTTTACTGTTACTTTTGAACAATTTAATGTATCCTTGATGAATAAAAGTGTTCATTTTTATTTTTAATCTTTCATATCCCAAACATTTGAATGGTAGTGTGTCACAGTTTCCACTAAAATATTGTGCAGCACGACTGTTTCCAACATTGATGATAATCAGAAATGTTTCTTGAGCAGCATATTATACTGATTTCTGAAGATCATGTGACACTGAAGACTGGAGGAATGATGCTGAAAATACAGCTGCGCATCACAGAAATACATTACAGTTTAACACATATTCACATAGAAAACAGCCAATTTAAATTCTAATAATATTTCACATTTTTACAGTATTTTTGATCAAATAAATGCACCTCTGATGAGCAGAAGAATCGTCTGAATAAAAACACAGGGTCATTAAAGTTTAATTTGCAGTGCAAAAATAATTTAAACATTATTCACGGTGAACAAATCAAAACAACTGTGGAATAAAAAGCCCAAATTCAGCACGCCAGAAGCAATCCGGGTTATAAATGTGGCTGCGGCCTCAGAAATCAATAGAAGCGTCTCTTTACTCGGAGAAGACACCTGCTGGAAAGCATTGATCCTCCCTTCAAGCCTCTCAGCGGCTTCCCGCTACGCGTCACCAATTGTCTGCCTTTTTCTCTTTTGCCCGTTAAAATACAGTCACAAATTTACAAAAGGGACTTGTTCTCCCCGACCCCGGTGAGGCAGCATCACTCAGTGGAAAAACATTGTGAAAATATCAAAGGGAACCGCGGTGCGACATAAACACAGTAATGATTTCCCCAGAGCTTCTGCCAAGAGCGTAAATGGTGACATATCCTCACTCAGGATCCCGGGAAATCGAACCCTGACATTCTTTTTAGGGCCCGAGACTCTTCATCAGCCAATTACCTCGGTAAGCGGAGAGCGTGCTTCTCCCAGCGCAGACTACGACTGCATTCGCTGCCAAAACAGCCTCGACCGCGTGGAGCTCGGGGCCCAAAGGAACTATTTATATATGAACTCAAGCTGCTTCGGATCAAACGCCCTCCACTTTTTTTCAGGCGGCATGAACGGCCACGAATGAAGACGAAAGAAAAGAGAGCGAGCGGTGAAGGCTTTTTGGTCAGTCTGGTTATTAAATACCATATCCGTCTTGAACCAGACGCTCATTTGTCCATCTTTTAAGATCATCACTATTTCATGCTTTATCTAATGGGATATAATTAATAAATAAATAGATTTACGCTAAGTTTAAAAGCATAGTTCAGCCAAAAATTAAAATTCTGTCTTCATTTACTCACCCTCAAGTTGTTGCAAACCTGTTTGAGTTTCTGTCTTCTGCTGAACACAAAAGAAGATATTTTGAAGAATGTTGGCCGGTAGCCATTGACTTCCGTAGTGTTTTTATCATACTTTGGAAATCAGTGGAGACCATCCCTTGTTTGGTTACCAACATTCTTTAAAATATCTTCTTTTGTGTTCAACAGAAGAATATTAATATTAAGCGACATTTTAAACACAATATTGTCAGATTTGTCTATTTTTGCTACAATATAGCTCTAAACAGAGTCACAGCAGAATGTTTGCGTCTTTAAACAACAATGCATTTTTAATTAATTGGTTGAGTCAGTGATTAAAGACAGTGACTTGTTGCCGCCTACTTTCATATATAATTTTATACATGTGTATACGTATGTGTGTGTGTGTGTGTGTGTATGCATGATGTTTTTTTATTGTATATTAAAATATTTCGAGTTTTGACA
Organism: Sinocyclocheilus anophthalmus; assembly: GCA_018155175.1. Taxonomy (NCBI): domain Eukaryota; kingdom Metazoa; phylum Chordata; class Actinopteri; order Cypriniformes; family Cyprinidae; genus Sinocyclocheilus; species Sinocyclocheilus anophthalmus. The sequence continues at coordinate 115,272 of JADLZN010004026.1, read as the reverse complement.
TTAATCTATTAAGAATATATATGTGTCCCTGGAGCACAAAACCAGTCTTAAGATTCAATTTTTCAAAATTGAGATTTAGACATAATCTGAAAGCTGAATAAATAAACTTTGCATTGATATATGGTTTGTTAGGGCAATATTTGGCTGAGAAACAAATATTTAAACATCTGGAATCTGAGGGTGCAAAAAAAAATATATATTTTTTTTTTTGTTGAGAAAATCATCTTTAAAGTTGTTCAAATGAAGTTCTTAGCAATGCATATTACTAATCAAACATTAAGTTTTGATATATTTACGGTAGGAAATTTACAAAATATCTTCATGGAACATGATCTTTACTTAATATCCTAATTATTTTTTGGCATAAAAGAAAAATCAATAACTTTGACCCATACAATGTATTGTTGGCTATTGCTACAAATATCCCCCAGCGGCTTAACACTGCTTTTGTGCTGCAGGGACACATTTATGCAGTTGTAAACAGTATATAAATTAATCTCAATGCCACTTCAAATACAGCTTCTGTTTCGCTTCTGCATTGCAAAGATGGATTTTGTCTCATTTCATTTGATTGGCAACAGCCCTATAATGTCTTACTATTCTAATTGCATTTATTGAAAAAACATAAAGGTTGAAAGTTCTGGAAAAGTTTCTGTCACTGCACACAGGTTTCGCACCCTGCAAAGACTTCTCCGTTTTGGCGTCACAGAAATGGCCATCCTATGCTTGAAAGCTTGACAAAAAGCCCTTAAATACCCTGAAACGCTGTTGACAGAGTTTAGTCGCGCAGGATAGATGAAAGCAGTTAGGCCGTTGATCAGGGCAATGTTTAATCATTAAGATAAAGTGTTCACGCCGGAGCCGTTGTGGTAAATTTATGCATAGCGCCACATTCATCACGGCCTCAGAAGCCAGAAAAGAAAGTGTTGCTTAATAAATCAGGCCGGACCGAGAATCACCTGAAGAAGCAGCTGTTTGAATATTCCCAGCACCACTAATCATGCTGTACAATCACGCCGGTGGTCTGACCGTCGCTCACAAGAGCTGCTTGCTCTGACCACGAGCGTGGAGAAGTTTGGTGCGGGGCAAATGAAAACAGATTGCTGTGTCTGAGGATCTGATGCTCTCTAGAAGCCCTCGATACGGCAGTTTTACAGCCGGCCGCTCTGTATTTGTCTGGCTAATGTGAGCTCTCCTCTCTCGGATGTGTGGGAAGGGCTCGTTCTGGGCTCCCTCTGAAACTAATTAGCGCTGAAGGCCGGGGCTCGGGGAGACGGTGACGCTGAGACGTGCAATTCGGCCGGAGGAGCAGACACCCTTGAAACAATGGATCTAACCTGATCATTATCGCCGGATAACTGTATGATGATTTCCATTCTGTCACTCAGATGCATGAAAACACCTCTCATTCGGGTTTATAGCAGGACTGGATGATGCATCCCATCCATTCACCATAACCTCCCTGACTATATCAAGTTAAACAGCCTTTTATTTGACCATCAAAGTGATCATTTAAATCATGTTGTTCCAAACCTCTATGACTTTCTTTTGTGGAACACAAAAGATCGATTAATGCATTTAATTAATAACATTTTTGTATCAAACTGCAATAATTGCTATGGGTTATTATACTGGTGCATATCAATCAGTCTTGTCATTTAGTGAAATGCATTATTTAATCATTTTACTGTATTATGCATTAAACATTTGGAATCTACTTACGACTGATTAGTTACAATAATGGTCGCTCTGAAATAAAAAGAACAAGCATATAAATATAAAGATGTATCTCAAACACAGTTTTAACCCTACTGTATCATATTTGATATGCACATTTCTAAAGCCTCTAAATGATTAACATAAAAACTTTGCCGTTTCACATTCAATCTAATGCATGCCTTCTGTCTCTGATTGATAGTTTAGGCTCTTTTAGTCTCATTGATTTACATTACAAGCATCAGAATTTCATCATATAAATATCATCATCTGCACCAAATTGCATGTCTCTAAATAAAACCGAGCCGTTTTGTCCTTTATATTCTCTCTGTATCAGAGCCATAAAAGCCTGATGCATCAAAGGTTCAATAAACTGTTCCGTTTCGAAACATTAGGTTTTTCAGGGTTAAGCTAGTTAACAGTGAAGATGATATTTTATCACGTGCATCAAATCATGCAGCGAGCCGCCACTGAAAACATGGCTGACGTTTATGAAGTGTCGTGATCGGCGGCGTGTCTCTTTATTTCTAGCAAGGCTTTGGGACGGACAGGCCGGTTCTGGTGCCGGATCAATAGCAGCTGAATGCCATCTGCTTGGGGCAGCAGAACTCCAGCGCAGGCCGCGCCATGCATCTTCTGCTATTGAAAGGTTATTTTTATGCGAGTAAACAATTCATCCTCCGGTCTCGGCGCGTTCTGCTCATTTACCCGCTCCCGGTCGATAGTGTATGCAAAACGGATGGGGAAAAAAATTGAATCCTAGGAGTGAAGCTGATGCCCAGGTGACAACTAATCAATGAGCCTCTCCGCGAAACTGTGACGTGTGGTCAGAGTGTTTTATAGCCGCTCATGCAAATCAGAGTCCCAACAACACAATCCCGGAGCCGGCTTTCTGAACTCTTTAACCGCTGCCAGAGCCAGATAAGACAGAATCCACTTTTTAGCTTCAATTAATGAGAGCGGGGCGCGTCTGGCTGCTGTTTTCTGGACGGACGTGTTTGGGATGATGCATGTTTGTGGGGCATCATCGGAGCGGATGCTGTTACGGCTCCGCGGGGGATTGTTCGGCTCTTATTAGATTTTCTGCAGTCCAGCTATTAGTGATAAATGTACTGCTGCATTCACTGTCAAGTTAATCAATGCTGCCAAAGTTTTGTTGACCTAACAGCAATCTATAAAGCAAAGCGCTCCATTTTTTTAGCTGGCCCATAGCGTGACAACTCTGTCGGCCCCTCGGCGCTCTGATACTCCTTCAAAGGGGCCCCGTGCTTCACTTGAAGGGCTCTCGGCAAATTGAAATACTGTCTTTAAAAGCGGGGCAATTGCTGTGACGCCTCGCCTGTCAAAGAAATTGTTTAAAAACCAGAGCCGCTCAAACAGATCCAGTTTGATGGTTAAAACACTGGCAAATCGATAACTTCACAGATGATAGAACGTTGTCAAGTGTTAAAAAAAGAGGCCCATTTTCTTTGACAACAAAGCCCTTGTTTTCGGTAAAAAGACAAGCGCTGGGAGATCGAAGGCCTGTGAGATGAAATAAGAGCTGGAGCTCAAATATATGGTACTGTCAGCAGCCGTCCGCTGAAACAAACGACCACCGCACACTTTCAAACGCAATTATGGCCTTATGAAATATGAATTTGCATTGATTTTCCCCGGTGTTTCCCATGGTCATTCAGGTCTGTGCATGAAATACTCTCAGTATAAATTATGAAAGCGAGCTGACGTCATGTGTATGTAGTGTTTGGTGTTATTATGATTATGATTTTGTTCCTTGCAGATGGACAGAAATATAATTTGCACGTAACTCGGGTCCCCAGCTGCACGGGTTTGTCCGTAACAGGACCACAATTACTGCTGAGAGGGAGACGGAGGGCCGTAACCCGGCTGGAGAATACTGATTAACCTTTTTCAGGCCGTTGACAAATGAACCGCATCAAGCGTGTGCAACAGCATTTATCACTGCCCGTCCACACTTAGAGTCGCGGGAAAATAACAGGCTTGTGCTAATAAAAGCAAGCTGTGTGCCACAGTGCATTATGTCAGCGGCCCAATCGCTCGACATCCGTCTTCTTTGATCCGGCACAGAAAACCAGAAGCCGCTTTCAGAGTCTGGATGTGAAAAAGACACAAATGCATCAATAACACCAGGCAATATTTAATAAACTAACATAATATATAAGAAAACTAAGTTATAAAATGGTTAATGCATTTAATGTGGCGCCCCGTCCAGAGCTGTCCGTCATCAGTGTCTCATGAACACGAGGAGTCTATTAGAATGCAGTGATATGAGCCTAAAATTCAACATATGAGCGCAAAAAATAAATCATATGTTTATATCATATGATATAGTTTAGCAAGATCACACCAGCAAGAGTGCTGTTTCTCCCCAATACCTGGACCACTGCAAATGTGATAAAAACAATTCTATTGTGCTACATTTTAGATTTTGTCAAAATTGCCTGTTTTTGCTCAATTTCACAAACTAAAATAATTCCAATCAAAGTCACAGCAGAACACACAATCAACACACAGCGGTGATTTGTTACTAAATTAATCCAAATTTTGAATGAATAGAGTGAGTCAATGATTCAGTGACTAATTCATAAAGACAGTCACTTGCTTCGTTTCTGAAAGAATCAGCCGTTTGAACGAATCAACTCAATGATTCAATGACTCTTTCATGAAGAAAAGTCAATTGCTTTCGTCTATAAGAATCAAGCTGTTTGAAACGAATCACGCTACGACCGACGCGAATAACTCAATGAGTAGTGATGAGTCTTTCAAAAAGACGGTCACTTGCTTTGTTTATGAATGAATCAGCCCTTTGAACGAAGCAACTCAATGATTTAGTGACTCTTTCATAAAGACAGTCACTTGCTTCGTCTGTGAATGAATCAGCCATTTGAAAACGACCGACGAATATCCCGAATCGATCACCTCAATGATTTAGTGACGCTTTCATAAAAGGCAGTCACTTGCCTTCGTCCTCTGAATTGAAATAAATGATGACATATGCACCCCAGGAAAATCTGTGATTGAGGAGAATTCAGCCATTTTGAACGAACTCACACTCAATGTTTAGGGACCTATTTCATAAAAGACAGTAACGTGCTTCGTCTCTGAATGAATCAGCTATTTGAACGAATCACCTCAATGATTTAGTAACTCTTTCATAAAGACAGTCACTTGCTTAATTCATTCCTGAATGAATGAGCTGTTCGAACGAATCAACTCAAGATGTAGTGACTCTTTCAGAAAGACAGTCACTTGCTTCGTATCTGAATTGAATCAGACGTTTGAACGAGATCAACTCAATGATTTAGGGACTCTTTTATAAAGACAGTCACTTGCTGAGTTTATGAAGAATCAGCCTTTGACGGGAATAACTCAATGACTTAATGACTTTTCATAAAGACAGTCACTTGCTGGGTTATAATGAATCAGCCCTTTGAAACGATCAACTCCAATGATTCAGTGACTAATTCATCAAGGGACAGTCACGCTTAGTCTCTGAATGAATCCGCCGTTTAGCCCGTTTGAACGAACAACTCAATGATTAGTGATCTTTCATAAAGACCGTCCACTGGCTTCGTTTTATGAAGATCAGACATTTGAACGGAAATCACTCAATGATTAGTGACTCTTTCATAACGACAGAGTACACGTGCTTCGTCTGTGAATGGAACAGATGTTGGAATGAATCATACTCCAATGATTAGTGACTTTTTCTTATAAAGACAGTCACTTGCTTCATTTCTGAATAAATCAGCCGTTTAAACGAATCAACTTAATGATTTAGTGACTCTTTCATAAAGACGGTCACTTGCTTTGTTTATGAATGAATCAGCCCTTTGAACGAATCAAATGAATGACTTTACTGACTTTTCATAAGACGTCACGTGCTTCGTCTGGGACTGAATCATGCCGTTTTGAAGAATCAAAATCAATGATTCAGTGACTCTTTCATAACGACGGTCACTTGCTTTGTTTATGATGAATCAGCCCTTTGACGAATCAACAATGATTACTGGAATCTTTCATACAAAGACAGTCCTGGCTGCGTCGTGAATTGAATTCAGACGTTTGAATTATAATGTTATTAATTCAACCTCCAATCGTGATTTTATGGATCTCTTTTTCGTCACAGACAGTACGTGTGTTTCAGTATAGACGCAGTGTTACGGCAGAGGGACCCCACCCACCAAGCTAACAGTCCGGCCACCCCGGCTACGGTGGACAGTAGTCGTAGCTCTCGTTCACCGTTATGTCAAATTTTAGTTAGTTGTTCTATCAGTACCGTCTAGGGTTGGGCGTCTGGAATTTACGGTTCTGGTAACACGCACTCTTGCTTCGGCCCCTTCTTGTCCCCCAGCCAATTCCTTCGGCTACCCCTCCCCACCTGAATGAATCAGGACGTTTGAAGACCACCTTAAATTAATGGACTTCTTCCTGAAGACAGTCCCGTGCTTCGTTTATGAATGAATCAGCCTTTGAACGAATAAATTAATTGACTCTTCATGAAGAAAGTCACGTGCTTCATTTCTTAAAATCAGCCGGTTTGAAAGATCAAACTTCAATAATTTAGTGACTCTCTAATAAAGACAGTCACTTTGCGCTTCGTTCTGAATACCCCCAACTCGCCGTTTAACGATTCACTCCAATGATTCAGTGACACTTATAAAGACAGTCACTTGCTTCATTCCTGAATGAATCAGCCGTTTGAACGAATCAACTCAATAATTTAGTGACTCTTTCATAAAGACATTCACTTGCTTCATTTCTGAATGAATCAGACGTTTGAACGAATCAACTCAATGATTTAGTGACTCTTTCATAAAGACAGTCACTTGCTTAATTCATTCCTGAATGAAATCCGAAGTTGAATGAATACAACCTCAATGCACAGTCGACTCTTTCATTAAAGACGGTCACTTGCTTTGTTGATGAATGAAAAAACTCAGCCTTTGAACGAATCAACTCAATGCAGTTCTGACTTTTTCAAAAAGACAGTCCTGCTCGTCTGTGATGGGAAGCAGCCTTGGAATGAATCAGCTCAATGATCTTAGGACTCCTTTCAAAAGACAGTCACTTGCTGCTTTAGCAATGAATAAGCATTGAACGAATCACCTTCAATGATTTATGAACTCTTCATAAAGACAGTCATTGCTTATTCTGAATGAATCGACGTTGACGGAAAACTCAATGATTAATGACTCTTCATAAAGACTGTAGTCACTTGCCTTGTTTATGAATGAATCAGCCATTTGAACGAATCAACTCAATGATTTAGTGACTCTTTCATAAAGACAGTCACTTGCTTCGTCTCTGAATGAATCAGACGTTTGAACGAATCAACTCAATGATTCAGTGACTCTTTCATGAAGAAAGTCACTTGCTTCATTTCTGAATAAATCAGCCGTTTGAACGAATCAACTCAATGATTTAGTGACTCTTTCATAAAGACAGTCACTTGCTTCATTTTTGAATGAATCAGCTGTTTGAATGAATCATGACTCAGTGATTCAGTGACTCATTCATAAATAGAGTCACTTGCTTCATTTCTGAATAAATCAGCCGTTTAAACGAATCAACTCAATGATTTAGTGACTCTTTCATAAAGACGGTCACTTGCTTTGTTTATGAATGAATCAGCCCTTTGAACGAATCAACTCAATGATTTACTGACTTTTTCATAAAGACAGTCACTTGCTTCGTCTGTGAATGAATCAGCCGTTTGAACGAATCAACTCAATGATTCAGTGACTCTTTCATAAAGACAGTCACTTGCTTCGTCTGTGAATGAATCAGACGTTTGAATAAATCAACTCAATGATTTAGTGACTCTTTCGTAAAGACAGTCACTTGCTTCATCTCTGAATGAATCAGACGTTTGAACGAATCAACTCAATGATTTAGTGACTCTTTCATGAAGACAGTCACTTGCTTCGTCTCTGAATGAATCAGACGTTTGAACGAATTAAATTAATTGACTCTTTCATGAAGAAAGTCACTTGCTTCATTTCTGAATAAATCAGCCGTTTGAACGAATCACTCAAAATTAGTGACCGTCATAAAGACAGTCACTTGCTTCATTTCTGAATAAATCAGCCGTTTAAACGAATCAACTTAATGATTTAGTGAATATTTCATAAAGACAATCACTTGCTTCGTTTATGAATGATCCAGACATGTGAAACGAATACCTCAATGATTAATGACTCGTTCATAAAGACAGTCCTGCTTGTCTCCCTGTGAATGAATCAGATGTTTGAACGAATCAACTCAATGATTTAGTGACTCTTTCATAAAGACAGTCACTTGCTTCATTTCTGAATGAATCAGACGTTTGAACGAATCAACTCAATGATTTAGTGACTCTTTCATAAAGACGGTCACTTGCTTTGTTTATGAATGAATCAGCCCTTTGAACGAATCAACTCAATGATTCAGTGACTAATTCATAAAGACAGTCACTTGCTTCATTCATGAATGAATCAGCCGTTTGAACGAATCAACTCAATGATTCAATGACTCTTTCATGAAGAAAGTCACTTGCTTCGTCTCTGAATGAATCAGACGTTTGAACGAATCAACTCAATAATTTAGTGACTCTTTCATAAAGACAGTCACTTGCTTCATTTCTGAATAAATCAGCCGTTTAAACGAATCAACTTAATGATTTAGTGACTCTTTCATAAAGACGGTCACTTGCTTTGTTTATGAATGAATCAGCCCTTTGAACGAATCAACTCAATGATTTACTGACTCTTTCATAAAGACGGTCACTTGCTTTGTTTATGAATGAATCAGCCCTTTGAACGAATCACCTCAATGATTTAGTGACTCTTTCATAAAGACAGTCACTTGCTTTGTTCCTAAATGAATCAGCCATTTGAACGAATCAAATGAATGAATTAGTGACTCTTTCATAAAGACAGTCACTTGCTTCGTCTGTGAATTAATCAGACGTTTGAATGAATCAACTCAATGATTCAGTGACTCTTTCATAAAGACGGTCACTTGCTTTGTTTATGAATGAATCAGATGCGATTTTTGATAAACGAATCACCTCAAGATTTAGTGACTCTTCATAAAGACGGTCACTGGGCTTCGTATGGAATGGAATCAGGACGTTTGAAGGAATCAACCTCAATTATTTAGGATCTTCATAAGACAGTCCTTGCTTCGTTTAATGAATGGAACAGCCTTTGAACGAATAAATAATTGCCTCTTTCAGGAGAAAGATCACTGCTTCATTTCTGAAATAAACAGACGTTTGAACGAAACAACTCAATAAATTTAGTGACTCTGGCATAAAGACAGTCACTTGCTTCATTTCTGAATGAATCAGACGTTTGAACGAATCAACTCAATGATTTAGTGACTCTTTCATAAAGTCAGTCACTTGCTTCGTCTCTGAATGAATCAGACGTTTGAACGAATTAACTCAATGATTCAATGACTCTTTCATGAAGAAAGTCACTTGCTTCATTTCTGAATAAATCAGCCGTTTAAACGAATCAACTCAATGATTTAGTGACTCTTTCATAAAGACAGTCACTTGCGTTGTTTATTAATGAATCAGCCCTTTGAACGAATCAACTCAATGATTCAATGACTCTTTCATAAAGACAGTCACTTGCTTCGTCTCTGAATGAATCAGACGTTTGAACGAATCAACTCAATGATTTAGTGACTCTTTCATAAAGACAGTCACTTGCTTCATTTCTGAATGAATCAGACGTTTGAACGAATCAACTCAATGATTCAGTGACTCTTTCATAAAGACAGTCACTTGCTTCATCTCTGAATGAATCAGACGTTTGAACGAATCAACTCAATGATTTAGGACTTTTAATTAAAGACGGTCACTTGCTTCATTTCTGAATGAATCAGACGTTAGAACGAATCAACTCAATGATTCAGTGACTAATTCATAAAGACAGTCACTTGCTTCATTCATGAATGAATCAGCCCTTTGAACGAATTAACTCAATTGCGCTTTCATAAAGAGTCACTTGCTTCATTCCTGAGTGAATCAGCCGTTTGAACGAATCAACTCAATGATTCAGTGACTCTTTCATAAAGACAGTCACTTGCTTCGTCTCTGAATGAATCAGACGTTTGAACGAATCAACTCAATGATTCAGTGACTAATTCATAAAGACAGTCACTTGCTTCGTCTCTGAATGAATCAGACGTTTGAACGAATCAACTCAATGATTCAGTGACTCTTTCATAAAGACAGTCACTTGCTTAATTCCTGAATGAATCAGCCGTTTGAACGAATCAACTCAATGATTTAGTGACTCTTTCATAAAGACAGTCACTTGCTTCGTCTCTGAATGAATCAGCCCTTTGAACGAATCAACTCAATGATTCAGTGACTCTTTCATAAAGACAGTCACTTGTTTCGTGCATGAATGCATCAGTGTGTTTGAATGAATCAACTCAAATGATTTAGTGACTCGTCTAAGACAGTCACTTGTTCGTCTCTGAATGAATCAGACGTTTGAACGAATCGGTTGAATAAATAACTCACTCATTAAGACAGTGACTTGCTGGCACCTACTAGTGTTTACTAGTGTCATCCCACGCCACAGTATCATTTATTTTTTTCAAAATCATTTCATATTCTCCACTGTTGAATCAAAATATTTATTTTGTGTGTTCATTCAATGCTTTTCTCAACTAACCCAATAATGACATTAAATGATCTTTTGGGGGTAACTTCTCAGCCAAAATTGACGTGCGATTAATTTACCATTAACTACATAAGTTAATCGGCACATCATGTAATTAATCAGATGAAAAAAACTGTAAGAAAGAAAAGAAAACAATCTGAAACGGAGTTAATTTCTTTAATTCTTCAGACGCTGCACTAGTGATGAATGGGGTGTCGGTGAATAATTTCAGCCGAGTCTTTCTCCACAAAAGATTACACATCTGACACGTTACAATGCTATTTCTGCATGCATTTATTGACCCCTGCGTTGAGCGTTTGCCATTAATGCCTTTCTGGCCGTGGTGTGTTCACTCAGCAAACGCTGCGGCGCTCAGTTAACACAGATATATCTAATTGCACCTCTATTCTTGCGTTATTATGCATCCGATGAACGCATTCAACGCTCATCAATTTTCCTGTATTTCTGCCTCTCCGAAGGTAATAGCTAACGAGAACAAAAGCCTCCCACGCTCGTGTCCACATACATTTTGGGGAAATAAGCCCAATCGTGTGCGAGGGAGAATTATTTTTCTTTATTAAGTGACCCGTGTCCCCGGAGATACAAAAGAAAGCAAACAATTAATCTTTTCCTATTGGTTGGGTGCAAACGGGCTCGGGCTGGGATGAAGGCGCTCTGTACCTGTAGCAGAGAGGGGTAATTAGGCCTGGCCTGGGGAATAAATGGATTCCAGCTTCAAGTGTGCTGAGCTTTCAGGCCGTGACAGCGCTTTCCCCGAACAACATCTCAGCTGGAACCATCACCGATGACCAAAAACAGCAGAATAATTAACAAGATCCAATGTATTAGTTGCTGCGAGCCATTAAAAATGGCCAGAGAATGTGCATTAATTGCTGTTCCTAACAAAGTGTTTAATCAAATTAAGGCCTGAGCGTTGTGTTCACAGTTGGTTAAGCAGGAAAAGCTTCTGCCAGCCTGGAAAAAACATCCAACAATATCAATAACGCTCGGAGCGGAGAGAATAAGATAAGTTTAACTGCGCTCGCAGCAGCGTTCAGTGCGTTTAACACTCGTGTTTGTGAACGAGCTGCGGATTTATCTGCGGCTACTGTATCAGCGTCAGTCGATATTTATGAATTAATTATCTATGTTATTAACTATTTATTTAAGGATTGAATGCCTTATCAGCAGCAATGGCGAAATCAACAGTGTTTAAATTTAACGAAACAATAATAGCATTGTTTACAATACTGTAATTACATTTTGTTTTTAAAAAATCAACATACAAAAAATATTACATATATATATATAGATATATATATATAAAATAATCATAGTAATGGATAAGAGTTATGTAGAATCTTTCAATTTAATGTTTGATAAAAATAAAATCTATTATAATCTATTATGCTAGTATCGATCAATATTAAATACATATCGGCTGATGTTGGATAATTAATTGCATGTGCTCATTTCTGCATTTTGATTACATTTACTGTCATTTAACACTCACTTAAAGTAAAAAAAACACTTATAATTAAAATTAATATTGAGCAAATCTCAAAATCTCATTTTTTCTTACTGCACTAGTGTTTACGTTATTTATAAAAAATAATACATAATTTTAATACATGCAAATAATTACTGTATCTGGTCAGAATGCTCATATCAGTTTATATCATGCTTTTATTTGTATTGTGCATTTGAATGCATTTCTTGTTTATCTTACTGTAAAGCACTTTGAGATGCAACTTTTAAAGTTGCTATAGAGCTATATGATTAATAATTTTAATTTAGTCGTTTAGCAGATGCTTTTATCCAAATGAGGAGAATAGAAGCAATCAAAACTAACAAAAGAGCAATGATATGCAAGTGCTATAACAAGTCTCAGTCAGCTTAACGCAGTACATGCAGCAAGGCTTTTTAAAATTATATAATAAATAAAAATAAAAACAGAAAAAGCCTAGAGAAAGCTAGTGTTAGAGACCTTTTTGCTTTTGTTAACTGTATAATAAATAAAAAGAAAACACATAGATAGCATACAAAAAGATTAGATACATTTGTATTATGATTATTATGATCATCAAGAGATTTCAAAAGGATAACCCTTTAATTCATTAATGAGCAAAAAAAACAAACTCAGCTATTATTTACGATTATGACTAGTACTGTAATGACTCATAATTTTCATGAAGAGCTGATGTGTTCAAAGTGAGAACATCTAGTAATTGTTAGGTCTTTTAGGTTATTTTTTCTGTTTTCTACCTTTTCAGATCAATATATTTTACACACATTTTTACACTTATCAACTATAAAAAACAAGCTAGTTAACTTAATTAGACAGATATAATATGTGTCCCTGCAGCACAAAAGCAGTGTTAAGTCGCTGGGGGATATTTGTAGCAATAGCCAACAATACATTGTATGGGTCACAATTATACATTTCTCTTTTATGCCAAAAATCATTAGGATATTAAAATCATGTTCCATGAAGATATTTTGTACATTTCCTACCGTAGATATATCAATACTTAATGTTTGATTAGTAATATGCATTGCTAAGAACTTCATTTAAAGATGATTTTTTCAATATTTAGATTTTTTTGCACCCTCAGATTCCAGATTTTCAAATATTGTCCGATCCTAACAAAGCATACACACGTGTAGAGTTGTAGCTGTATGTTTATGTAGATGACCGCTGCAAACCTCTTCAAACACCTCCGCTGACAGATAACAGAGCGCTTCTCGCTGTACATTCCGGGTCGTTTCCTAACAACTGTGGAACTAGGGAGAGAGAAAGCATGGAGAGCAGTGATGGATTCCAGTTATTAGCCGATCAAAAAGATGGATGGCGTCCTGCTCCACCCAATCAACATCATCATCGAGATCTATTTAAAGATAGTGCTTGTGCTAATCAACTTATTTAAGCTGCTGATAATATCAGAGGCAGAATAATCTGCCGTTCTGTGCCACATCGATAAAATCACTTGAGCCGGCGCAAAGCCAGGTAAGTAACAACTCTCCCGGTCATTAATATTACTTAACACTCTTCAGAGCGCACTTAATGAAGAAGAAAAACTAGAGGAAGGCTCACCGCTAGCTCTAAACACACCGCCGGGTTATTCTCTGTGTGAGAAAATAATGATGCATCAATAATCTGGAAAATATTTTATGAAAAAGTAGAAAACATTATTTGAAAATAAAGAAAAATATTTTTTAAAAATCTGAAAAAAATGAATAAATCTGGCATTATGAACACTTCATCGAATGATTAAATTAATAGGTGTGTTTATATTTTGATTAGAGTAAAACTTTGCGTAAACAAGTAATTAATCAATTAAAATTCTGAAGAAAAAAATCTAGAAAAAGTAGAAAACAAAATATAATCTGGAAAGAGATTCTGGGGGAAAAAAGAAAAGAAAAGAAGAAAAGAAAAGAAAAAGAGAATTGGAATATCTAATAAACTGATGGTTCTGTGAACACATCAGTTCTGCATTAAATGTCAAATTAATAGCTTGTTTTGCATTTTGATAGTGTATAACTGTGTAGTAAAAAAGTAGCTAATTCATTAATTATCAAAAAAAAGTTTTTTAAAAAAGTAGAAAAACCAAAATAACAACGTGGATTTTTTGAAAATGTTTTAAAGGAAAAAAATTGAAAAAAATTAATACTAAAAAAACAGAACCGAGTATCTAATAAACTGATGGTGTACGCATCTGTAAAAAATGACCGAATTTAACGGTAACAAAGACCGGAAAATGCTACAGTAAAATAAAAACCGTTAAATGCGTTAACGGGAAATCCCTACTAAATACAGTGGAAAAAACTGTATTGGACATTACATTAATTTTACGGTAGTATATACCGTTTTTGGAAGTGAAAAAGGCCGTATAATTTAGATGGAAAAAGGTTTCAGGCCCCACCATAGTACAGAAACTGCACTTTTTAAAATTACAAATGACTTGCTTCTTGGGTCAGACCAAGGCTGCATCTCATTGATAGTTTTACTTGACCTTAGTGCTGTGTTCGACACTATAGAACATGACATACTCATAGATCGATTACAAAACTATAAAGGTATCCAAGGGCAGGCTTTAAGATGGATTAGATCCTACCTGTCCGATCGCTACCACATTGTACATTTAAATGGGGAGTCATCTCAACTATCACCAGTAAAACATGGAGTGCCACAAGGATCTGTCCTAAGTCCTCTGCTATTTTCGATATACATGTGCCCCTTGGTAATATTATTAGAAAAAAAGGGGATTAGTTTCCACTGTTATGCCGAATATACTCAACTATATATCTCAACAAGAACAGATTTAACTTCTAAATTATCTAAGCAAACAGAATGTGTTAAAAATGTAAAAGATTGTATGACCAATAATTTTCTCCTATTAAATTCGGATAACACAGAGATATTACTTATTGGACCAAAGACAGTACACAGAATCTCTTGGATCACAATTTGCAACTAGACGGCCCAATGCACTGTTACTTCCTCTACAGTCAAAAATATGGGTGTTATATTAGATAGCAACTTGTCTTTTGAAAATCATATTTACCATGTTACAGCATTCTTCCATCTTAGAAACATTGCCAAGTTACGAAACATGATACCTGTTTCTGATGCAGAAAAGCTAGTTCATGCATTCATGACCTCTAGACTGGACTATTGTAATGCACTGCTAGCTGGTTGTCCTGCATCTTCAATAAACAAGCTACAGATAGTCCAAAATGCAGCGGCTAGAGTTCTTACCAGGTCTAGAAAATATGATCATATTACCGCAATTTTACAGTCTTTGCACTGGCTACCTATTAAATTCCGTAACAGTTACAAAATATTATTACTTACCTAAAAGACCCTTAATGGTTTAACTCCTGCGTACCAAACTAGGCTTCTATCACACTACAATCCATCACGCTCCCTAAGGTCGCAAAAACTCTGGACTTTTGGTAGTACCTAGGATATCAAAGTCCACTAAAGGAGGTAGAGCTTTTTCGCATTTGGCTCCCAAACTCTGGAATAGCCTTCCTGATAACGTTCGGGGTTCAGACACACTCTCTCTGTTTAAATCTAGATTAAAGACACATCTCTTTGGCCAAGATAAAATAATTGCATTCATAATCTTGTAGCAGTTACGATCTACATCAAATGACATTATTATTCTGTAGTTTGGCGTGTACCAAATCAATTTTGATTGGTTGAACAGCCAGCTACGCTAATTATGTCATCGTATGTGTTTCTCTGTTTCTGTGGGAACGTCACTTTAACACATGAAGTGTGGGTGTTATACACTAGGATATTTACACAAGGCTTAAGTCTGGATTCCAGAACACCTGAGAAGGAGATGATGGCAACCCATACGAGGACCTCAGAATGATGCCAACCTGAATCAACTACACAACTTACCACATTTTGCGATAAGTTGGATTGCATTATATAATAATTGCTGGAATATATTCATCGCTGCGTGTCGTGTTAATTAAGTCTTAAATCGATTGTTTCCGGAACTGCTGGGTTGTCGGTTAGTACGGGATTTAACTGTGGCATTAAGTTAAAACCGTTAAACCCTAAAATGTTACTACCGTATTTTTCAGTGTAAAGTTCTGGCAACCACAGCTGCCGTTTTTTTACCATATATTTTACGGAAATTTTTTTACAGTGTAGGTCTTCACTGATGAAGGCCAGACGCTGTCCCTATATATCTGTAAAGCACAGCGTGTTTACTTTTATATTCTGACAACATAACATGAATAACAAATAATTAATTAAACGTAATAATCATAACTGTAAAGCAATAAGAGAAACTGACGCTAAGAACAAAACCACCACCTGTTCACTCAACACTGTGAAAGATGTGTCAACGTAAATTAGATTAACTGAGGCATACAATGTTAGTATCTGTTTAATCATTGTTTTCATAATAAAACAGAAACCGTATATGTATAGCTAAATTTATGGGCTGTTCCATAAGCTATTAAGAAGAGAGCGCGCCTGAGAAGAAAGGGAACGAGTATTGTGTACGCCGCCTAAAGTGAATTAGCACTGTAAAAACTATCTGAAAATACAGTTAAATCAGTTCTTTTGTTGTAATTCAGTGTCATTAGGCGGGTTAGCAAGAAGACTCGAAAGAAGACCGGCTGCCGAATGCGATGTGAATTACTGAATTGTAAAACCCGCGAACAGACTGCACAGAAAACATCCATCAGTCCAAACACAATACTCTACAGGAGGCATTATATAAAGCTAAAGTGTGTTTAAGCGGAAGCACTCCTCTCGGCAGGAAGGCATTAAGACAGTGTAGAGGTTACAAGATAAATACCGCGAGGAGCGACTCTTTGCTGTTAAAGCACAACAACAGCCAAAAGAATCAAAGGATGATGATGTTGGTGACTCGGATTAAAGTGCATGTAACTGTTAAAGACCTTGTATAGAAAACACGTGTAGCACAGTGATTGAGTGAAGGCGAGTAGGCTGGCTTCACTGCTGCGTTGACAAATGAAAATGTGTGTTGTATGGAAGCTTGTTTCCACCAGGGAAAAAAGCCTTTACTAGTATAGCACGAAATAACCCGAATGAAATTCAGAAGGAAGCAAAACGTGGAAAGACGTCATACACACCATTTTTCAAGTTCAGTCCACTGAAGTTTGTCGGACAAACAACAATAGCAGATCATGCGTTATGAGTGGTCAGATGCCTGTCAAATAAATCGTCGATCGACTATGACACGCTGGGTGATGAAAAGTTGCCGTTGCTTTTGATGTATTATTTAAAGTAGAATAGCCGGGGACTATAAATTCTGAACTTGAAATAAAATTGTGAGTTTCGCACTTCTGAGTTGCATCTCGCATTTCTTCTTTAACTCACAATTACAGATTTATTCCTAACAATTCTGGACAATGGGACAGACGCGATGGACAAGCCCGTTCATTAGTGGGAACATTCTGTCTGAAACAAGTGTTAATGCACATATAAACCGTGAGGTGGTTATTATCGTTAACTAAACATTTGAAAAAAAAACATTGTTGTTACGCGTAATAAAAGAGTGTAAAACTTAACTTATTTTTAGCTAGTTTGCCAAGGCCACAATTTGTTACTTGCAAATAAAAATAAAGGATTGCTTAAAAAAATTTAAAATCGAAAAAACTTTAATTATTATATTTTAGCTAGTTGCCCAGGAAGAATTGTCATTGTTTAGTTAAGTACTTAAAATGACTTAACTAAAACAAAACAAAAAAAACAAGATTAATTAAAAATATAAAGCCCGTATTTTACAAAAAGCAAGTCAAATGCAAAAAAAACCTGAAAATATTGAAATAAATCACACAGCCAAGTACACCATCACTCGAAACAGAGAAACATTCTTTTGAAATCAATAAATAAAAATATATGAAACAGCAAAAAAAAATGAAATAAATAGAAAAGAAAGCCAACTGACATTTTCAGGCATTAAACATTTTCTGGCATTTATGAACCACTTCTCAAATGATTAAAATTAAAAAGTTGTGTTATATCATTTGATTAAAGTAAAAACTTTGTGTAACAAGTAATTAATAAATAAAAGTCGGGAATTTTAAAAAAATAGAAAACCAAATAATAATCTGGAAAAAGCTTCTGAAAAAAAAAAATATAGATATTATATTATATATATATCATCTGAATTATCTATATAGAAATATAAAAATAGTGTGAGAATGCTGTAATTGTGTGTTTTTCTGTGTGCAACAGCGAAAGCAATGACAGAGCCGCACAAGCTTCTGACGCTAATTTTCCCACCGCAAGACCGAGGTCAACATCAGGTGCACTGACCGTCCTAATTACAACCAAAACACATCCCGGGGTCAGAGGTCAGAGGTCGAGCGGTGGGGGCGGGGACAGCGAACGCCCCACTGCATCTCAAACAGCATTCACTTTCTCTTTAACCCGCTCAATACATATGAACACAAGCGCTTAACCAGACACGCCGAAACACTCGGAATTAAACAGATACGATTATTCGTTTGCGGTTCCCGCTCACTCCCCGCCAGCCTTGTTTTTAAAACAGAAACAGGTCTTCCTCTAGTAGCCCAACAACAGCTTTACCTGTAAAACAGAGCTGCTAAATTACTCATCGGCTCTCTGGAGGCAGACGAGTCCAAAACAAAGCAGAGTTTTTTGTCCGGAGTCTAAAAATAAGCCGATGCTAAAGGTTTCCTGCAGCTTGCAGCCCCGGGCCCTTAACCTTTCCCAAAGTTGTAGATGAAATGTCAGCTGGAGACCCTCAGGTATAAGTTAGCCGGCTAACCAGACAGCAGCACCATATGAATCACTGTCATTCTAAAAGTAGAATCAGCAATTCTAGAGCCGTCCTATCTGGAAACGTAACGGCGCTCCAGGAGCCCCGCCATTGATTTTTCTCCCAAACAAAGAGACTTTCGTGAATACATGATACATCATAATCCTGTAATTTGTAGCTTCGCGTCAGCGGGGGAAACGCAGACGTGGATCTGTACGGAAATCGTGAGCGACTGCTTTGTGTCAGATTTTACTGAAAGGAACTGAACAAAGTTCAGGAGAAACGTCAGCATGCATGACTCTCTGGAAAATGAGATTGTGATGGCTTAGGTATGCGTGTGTATAATGACTGTAAACATGTTTTATGCACATAATTCTTTATTTAACCACTACAGGTAAATAGACCTATTTTGTACTACGATTATTATTTAGCTTAACTTTTTTTCAGGTATAACCATACAATTAGTCGATGACAGTACATTACAAGTTTTCTGAAATATTATAAAATGCAAATTAAGTATTATCTTATTAAATATGCGCTCATTTGCATACACTTCCAGAATATAAAGAACACTGGATAAAGCCAGATTCATAAATTCTTGTTTGATTTTCTTGACATGTTAAAGGTTTTTGGATTTCTCTTTTTCTCACAGAAAATACTGCGAAAAGACAGAAACAAACA
Source organism: Sinocyclocheilus anophthalmus (assembly GCA_018155175.1). Classification (NCBI taxonomy): domain Eukaryota; kingdom Metazoa; phylum Chordata; class Actinopteri; order Cypriniformes; family Cyprinidae; genus Sinocyclocheilus; species Sinocyclocheilus anophthalmus. Next base: position 95,909 of record JADLZN010004026.1, on the reverse strand, counting down.
CATTTTCACCATGTTTTCGGAGAGTTCCGGTGCTTGACTCTGATTGGCTGAGCCGCGTCTGAAGCTGTTGTAAATGACGATACCAAGTAACACAACCTGTGTTTAGGTGTATATGTGTTGATCGGCAACAAATGTGTAGCACACTCACATGTTGCTGAGGCAGCTACATTGGGTCGCTGGCAAGCAATACTGTGTGTTATTAAACCTCATTACACTTTATTTGCTCTGTTTGTTCAAAACGTGTGTTTTGGATGTGTTCTCTCCACTCTTGATATGGAAGCGAAATCGACCTCAAAACAGTGCATGCAAACACAATGCTTTACCTGTAGTGTCTATGTAATTGTAGATACATTTTCTGTAACTATAAAGTAATTCCAGGTTGAAATCATCAGTTCACTGCAAAAATGTGTTGATTGAACATTGACATTTCCACCTCTGGATGTGCACACATTTTCACTGATGAGATATTCTGTCGTCTCCAGACTGAAGCGCTCAGATGCTCGTGTGTGTTTGTGCTGCATCAGTATCAGTGATGCTCGATCTCTCTCTGTCTCTCTCTCTCTGTTTTCCCAGCATCCCCGGCGCTCGGTGCCACGCTGCATCACACCCAGTTTGCCTCGCTGTTCCCGGACAGTCTGAAACACTTTTCCTGATCTCGTTCATCTTGATGGATTGTCAATATATGGATCGTCCCGCTCTCTAATTCAGTGAAAAAATCTAGTTTTCCATTAGTCTCTGCCTTTCTAGTTTTCACTGCTGCTTTGCCACGCGTAATTATTAAAGGCAGATTCAAGAAAGCAATTACTGAACCACGGTTTGTATCTTTGAAATCTTAATAAGCAGAAGAAGTTGTGCTGGGAGAGCGGATACAGCTCAGAAAGACTCTGGGCTTCTCTGTAGAAGAGAAGAGAAAAAACACAACAAAGCTTATGAAGCAGAATAAAATATTGCATTGCTCGCAAATGTGATGAAATACTTCAGTCCACTGCACGTTAATAATCAGTGTCTGTTTAGCATATGTGAGCACTTTCGTGTCACAGAACGGTGTCAATAAAGGAGTTTGCAGAACGGGTCAAAGGTTAACACAGCATCATGGCCATTGGAATATAATCTTTCTTAATATTTCTCAATAGTAATCCAATGACACGAAAATCATTTCCAGAACGAATAGAGCCAAAACTAACAACAGAGCCTGTAATATCCACCTTATTTGTAACAAAAAAGCAGCAGATATTTGTAACTCGAATGCACGTGGCTTCAGATTTCATTTCATTATGCTGCTTGATATTGCAAACAGGTGTTTATCATATTATTTTAATGTTTTAGTAATCAGAAACAAACTGGTTTGTAGCACATATACTTTCAGCATTTACTGCACTTCTAGTTATTGTACCAATAGAGTTTGTAATGAAACAGAAAAGCTTGGCAAATTACAGCAGACATAGCTATGTGTTAAAAAAAATAAGGTGCATATATGATTAAAAATGTAATTAAGCAGCTTACATTTAAAAAAATATTTTTTTTCCTCAGTATTTTTGTCTTGTTATCCGATACAAAATGTCTAAACATTCTTAAATAGACACAAGAAGCAACATGACTTGAGATTTTAAGTCTCGTTTTCTGAAAAATGTATCAAAATTAAGGGAGTTTAAGCTTGAAACAAGAAAAAATCCATTCTTTCGGTGGTCGAAAAAATAAGAATCATTTTCCCTTAAATCAAGTTTATTTTTCTGACCCCACGATCAGATATTTTGTAAGTATGATCGTCGTTTAAATAGATACCGGGGGGATTAGTGTTGTAGCAATAGCCACTCAATACGTATTGGGTCTACAATAGTACAATTTCTTTTTATGCCAATCAACTTTAAGCACTCATTAAAGTAAAGTCCCGTCCCTGACCAGTATGGTTATTTGGTATACTTTGTCTGAGCGCAGTATAAAACTATCAAACGAATGTTTGATAGTAACATGCCATGCTGAAGCATATCTATGAGGAAACATAAACTTTAAAGATGATTCTCTCAAATCCATTCGCTTCTTTTTCAACCCCTCAGAATCTCCAGATTTATCTAGACTACATTGTTGCATAATCCTAACAACCATACATCTAAAGTGAAGAGCTGATCTATTTCATGTGCTTTTATGCATTGTGATGCATAACTATCAATTCGATAAAATTTACCCTTGACTGGTTTTTGTTGCGTCAGGTCACATTTAAGAATGTTAGATAGTTTCGTTACGGGAAACAAGACAAGAAATTACTTTTTTGGCATTTCTCAATGTACATGCCATGCTGTAAATATGATTACACGAAGTCAGACAAATGGTTATGTATCCGATCATCGGACGAACCGCAAAATACCCTTCGGGGGAACAATTAAGAGAATGTAGGAGGGGGGAGGTATAAAAAAACTGTGAAAAGGAAAAGATGAAGACGCATTGTCTTGTACAGTCCATACCCCCCCCCTTTTATTTCTCTCATTTCAGTACTCTCCCTCCTCCCCCTTTTCTATCCTTTCCCCTCCCCTCCTCCCCGCCCCTAACGCTCCAGTGATGATGATCATCTGTAAATGGATTCATCAGCTTGGTTAAAACGATGCAGCTTTAAATGGCGCGCGATCGCATCGAACCGGCCATCATCTGTTTTATTGCTGATGGGCTTTTTTCCCCGTTCGTAATGTAGCAAAGGGAAACTGTCAGGCTAGTTTCTGACACGCATTTACATTCTCCAATGACAAGTGACACCAGCAAAAGGCCACAGAAAACTGTTTATTGATCAGAGTAAAACTATTCAACGGAGCAGCATAAAGAACTCGACATCATTACATCACGCAGCTGTATTTCTGTAGAGTTAAAGACCAGCCGATTGGTTGGTAAAGATGTCGATGGGTCCAAGCCCGCCGTTCATCGCGCCTATTAACTTCTCGCCACGCGGTCGTTCATAATCTGTTGCATACTAAACACCGAGCGTGTCACGGTGCATTTACGGGGTGAGGGATTGGAGAACGGCAAGCTAATGAAATGGGAAGAACTCACGGCCAAAGTCATTTGACACTGCCAGCGGCCTTCGCCTCACAATTAAATGAATTCCCACTGCATTCTGACCTTTAGCACAACACAACAAAAGAAACAGCCAGGAATCTCTCATCAGCTGCTGAATCAAAGCAAAAGCGCTTTACACGTCCATAAATTAAACTCCAGATCAAAACAGTGAAACTAGCAAACGGGCAGCTGGACTTCAACAGCATGTGCTGGATATTAAATTCATTCCAGGGAAAAGATATGAAATGTATCTGAAAAGCTAGATGCCATAAACGTCAGGTGACAGCGGCTGTCAGAGTTCATTAAACGCTCGTCACAAATGATAATGCAGTGTGCACGAGTCAGCAGCCTTGTGTGTGGCAAGAGAGATTCATTGACGAATGTCACATCGCCAATAGATTTATGTATGCAAATGAACGGTCAATACATCCACCAGCGCCTGAATGTACTGTAATGCTTGCCATCCACGTTAGCAGTCAAATAAAATCAAGCCGGATCTGATAAACTAGATTCTTCTGAATGGAAAACACTGTGCTGTTTTTCCTTCATTCCAGTAAAGCTTGTCTGATGTCTCGTATCGTGAGCGTTTATGAGCGTCCCATGCTCATATTCTCTGAATTTGCTTAAAGGGCCTCGCGGGAGTTCACGAATTCAAAGCAAAGGTTGCAGTTTGAGTTTAATCATTAGGCCCCAGACAGAAAGTCAATTAGTGGAGATCGATATTTTTAAGAAACATTGAAATCAGACGAGGGCACGACTGCCTCTATTAAAGAGCGCTAATGCATGCAAATACACAATTAACAGAGCAGGGGAAGCACAGAAAACATGTGAAACTGGTGATATGCTCCACTTCTGATCACATGAATAATTACACTATTGTCTTCACCCTGTTGAAAAAAACAGCATATGCTGGTGGGTAGTTTGACGGGGGGGTGGGGGATTGTGTTGTAGGCTGGGTCTTTTGCTAGTTTATGATGCGTCCTTTGCCAGCAGCGGAAAGCAGAAAGCCAGCAATAGGCCGAGCATAAACCAGCAAAAGGGCAGCTTAACCACAGGGAACACCAAGGACCAGCACTAAACCGGCAAAGGAGCCAGCATTATACGGGGAAAGGGACCAGCTTAATTCCAGCCAAATGGAACCAGCATAAACCACACAAGGACCAGCATTAAACCGGCAAGGCCCGCATACCCCGGCAAAGGGACAGCCAAAAATCGGCAAAGGACCAGCTTAATCACAGCAAAGGACAGCATAACACAGGCAAAGACAAGCATAAAACCGCAAAAGGCCGCGCCTAAAACGGCAAAGGACAGACATACAACGGAAAGGACCAGCAAAACCGGCCAACGGAACCAGCTTAAATCCAGGCAAAGGACCAGCAGAAACCAGCAAGGAACCAGCTTAAACGCAGCAAAGGTACCTAGCTTAACCGCAACCACAGCGTCAAAACACTACCAAACAGGGCATAGAGGTGGTTTTTTCAAAGGGCAGAAGAGCAGCTAGTAGCTGATGAGTGAATGTTTCATAATTGATGAACTTTACACAATTTTCGAACTGAACTGAATCAACAAGGAAACTTGAATTGAGCGAATCAGGCAACTATTGTCTTTTGGGAACAGAAACAGTAGGTTCTGGAAGTATAAAAACAGCCAGTGAAATTTGTTCGCATAGGAACTGGTTTTTAATGAAACTTATAACCTTCCACACAGGAGTGAGGTTGTTAATCACGATGGTATCGCATTCTGTACGCCATCAGCCCAGCATTATTTGGCGGAGTTAGTTTTTGAAAATAGCTCGAATTGAACAGTGGAAGTTGTGGTGAGAGAAAACTACATTAACTCAGGATGATTGTACAGAGTGAAGTAAATGATTTCTACATCTCGGACAATGATATTTAAAATGTATACACACATGTATATATCAACAATCAATATTAAAACAAAAACAAGTATAAAATTAATAGTTTCTCTGGTGATATGCAGCAATAGAGACTTTTTTAGTGGAATGAAATCAATTACGAATATATTTGTTCGATAATGATTTTTTAGTAATATTTTGTATTTTAGGGATTCCATGGGTAGATAATATTTGTTATGGAATAGTCGTATGACCATGATTCCTGGTACACCACTTTTAGGGATGGCTTAAAAAAGACCATGTTCAATGCTTAAATGTCGATAAATCTAGAAAGCTTTGGAGCGCAGACTTAAGTTTGGCAGGAAAGTCTGAGTTTTTATTATTAAAAAATGCACAATAATACTATTTTTACATTTGACATAAAATATATAGAAAACAGGCGTTAATCGAAATGACGTGAGCCATGCCATAAACAAGTTGGAGTCCAAATTTGAGGTTGATATCACAAAAACATTTCCACTGGATGAAATTCACTTGCCATTAGTTTCCAGTGCGGTGGTTTTTTTAAACCGCAAGCAAGTAAACATTTTTTAATCATAGTTTAAAAAAAAAGTAAAATGTTTTGGTCAAAAATGACTGAACAGCACCAGAGGTTATTTGCAATGCTTCATGGGTGGCACTAATGCGCTAATGCATAGAATTTGAGCTTGTTGCACAGAAGTTTGCATCCCTGATTCTGTTATTTTCCAGTTTATTCATGTGAAGCTGCTTTGAAACAATCTGTACTGTATAAAGCGCTGTAGTGATAACTAACATGTGACCAACTGATTGTAACCACGATGTTTAGGCATGGCACACCCTCGCAGTCCGTCAGGCAACGATGAATAGCACCGTTATCCGCAATCAGAATGACAAGCCCACACTCCACATCTGATATACGCTGGAGTTTCATCTGCTCAGAGCGAAACGAGAGCGAGACGAACGAACGCACACACACACACACACACAGAAATCATTTCTCTTACCCGCTGAAAATGAGCAGGCATTGCTTTATAAAGAACATCACAAACAGATAAGAGAAATGAATTAACACCGGCCTTATCGCGCCGCTTGCCAACACGACGGTGAACTTCAAATTTGCCAAATCAGGAAACACGCGTGCGGAGCGATTCCTCAAAGACACGCACACGTTCTGGAGAGAAACGAAGCAGAAAAATAGAATTTTAACTGAAGTGATCCCAGCCACAGCTAATTAATATCAAATCACGGAGAGATAAAAGCTTGTGCATTATATCTGTAACGGTGGAAATAAATAAATAAACATGAAATGGATATATTTCATTTGCAGTTATTACAGCACTACGAGACCGAAGAGATGTTTCACCCACAGAGAACTGAAGATCCACATTTGCAAGCAGATGATATAGTTTGTGCGGCCGGCAGCGGCGTTCATGACAAACTGATGCAATTTCAGAGGTGTCGCGAGAGCGGCCTGATATTTGTCTCGTTCTGGTTCCTCCGAGCTCCAGATTTGAATCGCAGGGGTCCAGGGGCCCTTCTCCTGACAGGACACAAATAATTACAGGCCGCTCTCTTCATTGGCTCTTATATTGCTCCTCTTATCTGAAGGCCTGCGGTGCATTTGATCAAGTAAGGTCACTGTATTCTGACCATAACACAACATAACACTGCTATTTGGCGATACGATAAATAAAAGCCAGACAACGTTTTATCAGTTGTGTTATAGGCTATGTGTGTGCGCTTTAAGAAAGCATTTTCACTAAATGTGTTTTTGCTACAAGTCTGACTGAATTTCCAGGTTCTCTTCCAATGCAGACGATTATTTCAGATTTAAATATGCAGTACATCACCTGACCTGCAGGGGTCAAGCGGGTCAAGAGCTCAATAGTGTATATGTCGAACGTCACCTGACCAAACCCGGAAAACAGGTCTCATCGCCTTACGATGTCGGAGCGAGTTGCAGGGTAAATAATAATCGGCGATAATCTATTGGACCTTTAATCAGTTAAAATAGCTAGCAATTTATACAATTTTTATATCTAAACGTTAGTGAAAAGAATCAAAATTTAAAATAACTTTAGAGTATCTAATCCGCAATAATGTGATGGGGGACTAACGGGTATGATATATACTTGAAGGCATCTTGAGTGGTGCAAACCATTAAACGGCTTCATATTTAACGAAGCACATGCAAAACGTTTGAACCGGAAGCGACTGAGAATTCGTTTATACAGGAAATACGGAAGATACAACTGTATACAAACATGGACGTAGGACCGGGACAGTCATACCCGGAGTGCTTTGGAAAGAGCGCTTGTTTGAAGCTTCAAAAAGTGGGCGGAGCCTGCCGTCGCATCTTGGCAGCGCGTCACCGCGCGTCACTCCCGGATAATCGAAGAATGGGGCAAGGAGGCGGGAGTGGTTGTGAAACCACGCACCACCTATGCTGACGGCGTTGATCAGCAGGCCGCCAACTCAACGATGTCCTCTTCAAGTGGCCACGCATTTAATTATGCAGAACTTTAAGGGTTAATATAATTTAAACGGATGAGTTATAAAAACATTCACCCCCCTCACAGTTGTCATGAAGGGCAAAATTAGCTATATAGACCAAAATAATTTTTTTTAACCAGACTGTAAACATGTTTTTTTCATGTTTGTGCTCCATTATTCGCTCAAAATCTTCCCGCCATAAATTCAAACGTGCCTATATAATCAGGAGCAAGAGCCAATGAGATTTGAGATCAGTTCCCGCGCTTCGGGGGTTTATCGGGATTTTCAGTGAAGCATAAGAATTACGGTGTATTGTAATAAAATATAAAATTCCTATAATAAACCTGATCACCTTTATGATTCACGCAAATGATCAAACGACCCAAAAGAACAAAAATAAATGCCTATTTAGAGCTCAAATCATATCTGTTGTGCATGTGCATGAATATTTCTTTGTGTAACAATCACAATTATTTCGTGGCCCTACAACAGTAAATCATTGAAACAAGAAACATTATTTTCTAAGCCGTAAAAGATAGTTTGATTAGATGCTACCCATGTGTGTTGTAAACAGTGAACCCCAAGGAAGCTACGTTGTTGCAACGAACCAAATATCTTTCCACCTTTCACTTGACCAAATATATCTCAAGGGCCAAGAAAAAATTTCAGTTTAACCATGAAGCAGCTTATAGAGATAAACTGACAATTAATAACCGTTAGCTTTTTTACTTGAATAATATTGAAAATATATACTATACTTGCATTGTAAAATTAGTTCTCCTGATATTTTGTATTAGACAAGGGTACTGTTTGTAAATGCTTAAAAGTGGAATTGTATCTTTATAAAATGTACAAATGGGAAGAAAAAAATATTTGTGAAACAGATTTGGTAATGACATAAGGTTCATTAGTTAAGTGTAGTTATATATTAACTAACATGAATGAAACAGAGCAGGCATTCCTAAGTATTGACGGTATTATTATTCTTGTTATGAAAAAACAGTCGTTCATCCCCCCCCCCCCTCCCCGCCTAGGTCAATGTACGAATTCAACAGTGCATTAAACACGTAATGTTAACAAGCAAAAACTTTTGATATTTATAAAGCATTATGTAAAATTTTAAGAATTAGTATTAGACTACAGAATTAATAAATGCGTGCAGAAGGTTGTTGGCATTGCAGGTAGTTCTAAAGTAGTTACACTACATGTTTACCTTGATTGGGGAAGTTGTTACCCCATATTGTAGCCACAAACAAATAGTACTATTTTTGTTTACCATTATTGGTCATTTAATATTCCCCCCAAAAATTATCTTACTGCAATGCAAAACATGTTATCTCTCATTACTATGAGCGAATCGAGTACTAGTAACTTTCAAAAGATAATCCATAACTAATGTTTTACTGCCTTTATGCGAATTTAAATGTGAAAAACTTTTAATACAGTGATTTGACTGGTGATTCAGATTATCGTGATATAGGTCATGATATTCTGGTAATATTTGCACAAATGACCCAAAAGGAGTAGCCTCACACCGCGCGAATGGTCTTTGTGTGCACGATCAAGCGTCGATAAATAAAAATATATGTGAGCTGGAGCCAGAAAGCAGTGGTTGTAAGGCGTCTGGGGGATATTTGTAGACACATGTAAGCCAACCACAGGGACTATTTGTATGGCACACATTGAGAACATTTTTCTTTTATTCAAAAAATTATTAGGATATTAAGTTAAGATCATGTTCCTTGAAGATATTTTTTTTTAATTTCCTACCGTAAATATATCAAACTTAATGTTTGATTAGTAATATGAATTGCTAAGAACATAATTTGGACAACTTTAAAGATGATTTTCTCAATATTTAGATTTTTTTGCACCCTCAGATTCCAGATTTACAAATAGTGTCTGATCCTAACAAACCAGTACATCCATGGACGAGTTATTTAATTAAGCTCCAGATATAGTATGCATCTCGACGAATTGTCCCGACCTCACATAAAGACCCATGGGCAGTGAGTTGCTGGGAAAAAAATTGACCCTTATGACTGGTTTTGTGCTCCAGGGTCACATATTTACCTTCGTCTCGCTCCAGAATTGTGTGAAAATGTGAATTGACTGTGCTTAATGTTCAATAACAGCATGCAAAGCATTGTTTTCCCTGTGTTTCGGTGAGAATCAGCCACAGACGGACACTCGGCTGCACTGTTAGAAACACCTGCAGGTGAAGCACCAGCCATTCAGATGAGAAACGCCATCAGAGACACTTCTGCAGATCTACAGACAGCCTTCATCACGAAGCAGCTCCTAATGCGACAGCTTGCCAATACGACGGGACAGAGGCGAGGACAGGCCTGGGCTTTTTGACGTTTATGCAGAGCGCTGAAAAGCTCGACGGGCCTGTCAAGAACACGCTTTCTTTTATTTCTCTGTTTTAAGATGTGACAGACGATCAGCAGCTCTTCTGCTCGCTCTGAAAAACTGCAAACTATATGAACAATTCTTAAGACAAAAGCTCTTTAGAGGCAGATACATGTTCAGTTAGAGAGAGTCTACGAACACTGAGGAACAAGAAAGAACCTGCTGTGAAATTAAACTACAAACCCAAACACATTCACACATCAGATCTCCAGCACTTCTTCAATCATTTGCTTTAGGAAGAAATTCAGGGGATCAATTATCACAGCTTTAAAAAATGCATGGTTGAAAGTAAAAATAAAAAAAAACTTAATTTGTTGCAAACATTATTTTCATGAGTTCTGTTGACATCATAACGCTGATCGTTACATCAACTTAATGTTGTGTGCAATTTAATTAGATTTTTAAAAAATAAGTTAAAGGGTTAGTTCACCCAAAAATGAAAATTAGCCCATAAATTACTCACCCTCAAGCTATCCTAGGTGTGTATGACTTTCTTCTTTCAGACGAATCTAGTAGGAGTTATATTAAAAATTGTCTTTGATCTTTCAAGCTGTTTAATGGCAGTCAGCGGGTGTTGCATGCATCAGTCCAAAAGAACTTAAAAAAAAGTGCCCATCCATAAAAAAAGTGTCTCACACGGCTCCGGGTGCTGAACAAAGGCCTCCTGTAGCGAATCAATGCGTTTTTGTAAGAAAAATATCCATATTCAAAACGTAATAATCACTTTAATGTAGCTTGCGCTCACTGTTGTACACAGAAGCAGCTCCGGGCGGATGACGTATGAGTTCAGCGCTGCGCATGCGCCGGTGAGTCTCGTGAAAATCCCCCGGAGCCATGTGAGACTTTTTTTATGGATGGGCGATTTTTATTTAACTTCTTTTGGATTGATGCATGCAACACCTGCTGAGTGCCATTAAACAGCTTGAAAGATCAAAGGCCATTTTTAATATAACTCCGACTGGATTCGTTGAAAGAAGAAAGTCATATACACCTAGGATGCCTTGAGGGTGAGTAAACTACGGGCTAATTTTCATTTTTGGGTGAACTAACCTTTTAAGTAATAAATAAGTAACTTAATAAATTGTCTTTATAAGTGCAAATTGGGAGGTACATTTCTAGTTCTCGGCATGCTTTGCATATAAGGAGAATAAACGTTTTAGTTTTTTTGTTATTTAGTAAATGGAGACACCTGTTACTGTTTAATGCTGACATGATTGACTTTTAAAAGATTTTGTTTATTTTTTACTTAAAATGTTTTAGTTCTTGTGGTTATCGTTTGTGCTAAAAAGTAGAAGCTTATAATGAATTACTAATTACATCTTCAACAGTGTAATTAGATTACTGTACTCATTACTCTCTCTGAAAAGTATTGCATTACTTATTATTAATTATTTTCTAAATCCCATATCGACCTTGACCGGTTGAGCAATACAGGATAGACATGAAACTGCTCTTTTCATTCTTTCAAATAAATAATATAAAATTATTCTTAAAGCATTTAAGGGACATTAAAACATACATTTTAATGTTTGAGTAGTGTTTTATAGCCTATACAGTTTTAATGCATGCAGATACATCAGCTAATAAATTAAATATAAGTTTAATAAATTTAAATAATTTTTTTAAAGAAATAACATTCAAAAAAAATTAAAGAGTAAGCCCTTACTTTACTTTTTTTAAGGGGACTTGAAGTGACCTTTATTTCTTGGTAAGGCATTGCACCCAACACTGCTGGTGACTACATGAATGTATATACTACAATAAAAATATGAGCTTAAATTTATGCAAAATCATTTATAATAATTTATGCAAATAATACATTTTGCATGTGCTATTATAGAAATAGATCAGACTAATTTATTCCATGTTCACCATTCTATTATTACGTTGAAAAAAGTTAGTGAACAATATTTTTTTGAGCAATCAACTTTTGTGTTAATGCAACAAAATATTGAGTTCCTCTAACACAGTGTAGTTTGCTGGTTGAACATAATTTTATTAGAAATCGTCATAACTCCAAAAGATTGATGCAAACTGATGCATTAATTTTTTTTAGCGTGCAGAAGCTACAAGCCACTTTAAACTGAAGCCAAAAACATGAAGTCGAGATTCATTCCTTTATTAAGGTTGCACAGGAATGTAGAGTAAAAAATACTTGCGATGAAAAAAATCTGTTAGAACAATGAATCAACTGAAACGTCCCAAAATTTCAGGCTACAAAGCAAAATAAAAAAATATACATATGTATATCCGTCCGTCGTGCACGAGCTCCCAGAAGCCTCGTCGATTATTGATGCTCTTAAATACTGATTATGAGAGAATAATGCTTCATTCTGTACATACGAAAGGAGAACAGAAAACGCTTCAGAAGGCCTTCCCCTGTCGGATCATTGCCTAATGCGACATTCAATCTGAGACGAACGAGCTGTGAATCGTGAAGAGACGATCGAAGGTACAAATATGAAGAGATTCAGATTCTGGGTTTATTAATGTAGTGCTATCATTAAGTCTGTGCAGCTTTTTCTTGCATGATCATACTGCGGAATAGAGAGAGACGGTGGCTTGATGAATTACGCGATCGCTTTGGCTTCAGGTAAGAACGCCTCCCAGTATTTTATCAGCTGAAAAACAGACAAAACAAACATGAGATGAACATTCCCAGCTGCTGATCTGGAGCTGGTCAGTCGTGATGGTTAAACACGTACCTGCTGCTGTGTGTGAACTAGTGACTCCAGATATTTAATGATGACGACTCTGAAATCCTTCACTCGGTCTTTCTGTGAAGAGAAGAAGACCCTCAGGTCAGAGAAACCAGCGTTGGGTTTAACAGCGAGAGCAAAGACACGCTGCTCACCTCGAATCGTCCAACCTCTCGACGGATGTTTTTGGATATCTGCTCAAAATCTCTTTCACCCTGCTGCACTTTACCTTCCCACTAAACACACACACACACACACACACACACACACACACACACCACACACACACCACCACTACACACAGAGAGAGAGACACGAGAGGCTTTATGACTTCAGTGTGTGTGTGTGAGGTCCTGTGGGTGTTTGTGTGTGTGAGAGGGGTGTGTGGTGTGTGTTGTTGGAGAGTGTATAAAACAAAAGAGCTGAAAATGGAATGAGGGCTATGTGAACTATAATGAATCCTGCATGTAAAAAACTACAACTAAACAACACTAAGACATTCAGCATTATAATACTACAAATGAGCCAGCAGTGTTTAAAAGAACAGTTCACCTAAAATGAACACGCTAAACTTCTTCATCAGATTTTTAGAAATGTAGCATTGCATCAGTGTCTCAGCAATGGATGCTCTGCAGTGAATGGGTGCCGTCAGAATGAGAGTCCAAACAGCTGAGAAAACATCACAATAATCCACAAGTAACACTCCAGTCCATCAGTGAACATCTGGAGAAGACAAAAGCTGAAACACATCCAGCATTAAGACGCTTTTAACTAAAATACATAGAGTCTATAATCCATAATAACTCTTCCTCCAGTGAAAAAGTGTTCTGGTCTGAATCAGGAGAGAAATCTGCACAGATCAAGCAGCGTTTAAACAGTCCAAAAACATCTTAATGCTGGATTTGTGTCAGCTTTTGTCTTCTCCAGATGTTGACTGATGGACTGGAGTGCTGGGGATTATTGTGATGTTTTTATCAGGACTCTCATTCTGACGGCACCCATTCACTGCAGAGCATCCATCAGTAGGCAAGTGATGCAATGCTACATTTCTCCAAACCTGATGAAGAAACAAACTCATCCTAATCTTGAGCACATTTTCATTCCAGCTCAACTATTCCTTTAAAGTGAGAGATTAAAGACGCTGTAGTGTTTGAAAGCATGTCAGGTGAGTCTGATGAATCCATAATTAGTCTCTGATCTACAGAATGCAAATATAAGTGCGTGTGAGACAGCAGACGCGACGATGGAGACAGCAAATCAAATCAAAGTGAAAGTCCTACCTCCTCAATCTCCTTTGTGGGGCGTGACGGGGAAAACGCAGAAATTAAAAAGGCTGGAAATGTTTCGTGCTTAAAAGAATCAATAACTGTCATGGATTCCTGCAGCTGTCAGGTGATTCGAGGTAAACACAGCAGAGATATGAATGAACCGAAGAGAGGGAAGGCAAACAAACGTGCTGGATATTTCCCATCAGCCCCAGCGCTCTCTCAGTGTTTCCTCATGATGAGTCTGAGGTGTTCTGTACCTCTCTGATCTCGTCTTTGGCCTGCTGCAGTTTGTCGGGTTTGTTGGCGTGCTGTAGTTTGGCTTCGGCTTCTCTCTTGCGCTGCAGCATCACCTGAGCATCCTGGCATTTGGCCCATGTTTTCATCCGCTGGTCAAACACGCCCTGCAGCACAGACACGTGACAAAACCAGCGCATCATGAAGCCCTGCACTCGTGCATGGTGTTATAGGAAGCCAGAATAGCCATTGCTCTAACACCAGCCTGACATGGCCAAAATATCATGACTGAATCTCATATCACACTAGAAATGATTTTACATCACATTAACATACTGTATGTCATAATAGTTATTTATGATGCACATGCAATGAAAAATAGTTTAATCCTGTGCGCTCCTCATTTGGGAGGTCTTCGCGGTCAAAAGTGACTGGACACCTGAAATTTACCTTTTTTTTCTTCAGTAAAATATATTTTTGTTCAATAATATTTTTATTTTTTATTTTGTATTTTGAGAGAATTTTATGGTGCTAATTAATATTTATGCAATAATTTGTTTTTGCATTATTATTACTACATTCAAACCTGAACACAGAAAGCATTTTGTTACACAAAACATTAAAATTCTATAAAAATGTAACAAGAATGAACAGGAACGTTTTATCAGAGCTTAATCCTTCTGGGTCTGATCTGACTTTAACCTCTTATTTCAGTTTTCTGACTCATTTTGGCTACATGGTTATAGTTCATTTGAGTATATATAATTCTGTATGTGTGTGTCTGTGAGTGTGTGTGTGTGTGTGTGTCGTGAGTGTGTCTAAGTGTGTGTGTGTGTGTGTGTGTGTGGTGTCTGTGAGGAGTGAAATGAGTGTGTGTGAGTGAGTGTTGTGTGTGTGTGTGTCGTGGAGTGAGTGAGTGAGTGGGTTATTGTGGTGTATAAGTAAGTGTGTGGTGTGTGTGTGTGGTGAGGTGGTCTGTGAGTGTGACGTGTGTGTGTGGTCTTGATGTGAGTGGTGATAGTGAGTGAGTCTGTGAGTGTGTGTTGTGAGTGAGTCTGGGTGTATGTGAGTGTTGTGTCGGGTGTGATGTTGAGTGGTAGAAGTAAGTGGTGTGAGTGTGTGTGTCTGGTGAGTGATAGTGTGTTGTGTGTGTGTCTGTGAGTGTGTATAAGTGTGTGGGTGTGTGTGTGTGTGTGTCTGTTGAGTGTGTATAAGTGTTGTGTGTGTGGGTGGTGTCTGTGAGTGATGTGAATGAGTGCGGAGTGAGTGTGTGTGGTGTAGGTGAGTGAGTGTGTGTGGGTATAAGTACGTGTGTGTGTGTGTGTGTGGTGGTGTGAGTGTGTGTGTGTGTGTGAGTGTGTGTGGTGTCTGTGTGAGTGTGTGTGAGTGTCTGTGAGTATTGGTGTGTCGTGAGTGTGTGTCTGGAGTGTTTGTTCGTGAGTGAGTCTGGTGTGTCTGTGAGTGTGTGTGTGTGTGTGGGTGTGTGTCTGTGGGTGTGTGTGTGTCTGTGTGTGAGTGACTGTGTGTGTGTGAGAGTGAGACTGTGAGTGTGTGTGTGAGGTTGTATAAGTAAGTGTGTGGAGTGGGTGTGTCTGGGAGTGTGTATAAGTAAGTAGGGGGGGTTTGTGTGGGGGGGTGCGTGAGTGTGTGTGTGTGTGGGTGTGGTGTCTGTGAGTTGTGTAGAAGTGATGTGTGCTGTGTGTCTGTGGTGAGTGATATGAGTGAGTGAGGAGTGAGTGTGTGTTGTGTGTGTGTGTGTGTTTTTGTGTTTGTTTGTGTGTGAGAGAGAGTGTGTGTGTGGTGGGTGTGTGTGTGTGTGAGTGTGTTTGGGTGTGTGTGTGTGTGTGTTGTGTGTGTGTGTGTGTGTGTGTGGGTGTGTGAGTGGGTGTGTGTGCAGTGTGAGTGTGTGTGTTGTGTGTGTGTCTGTGAGGAGGAGTGGTCGGGGGGTCTGTGAGTGTGAGTGTGTGTGTGTTGTGTGTGTGAGTGACTGTGTTGTGTGAGTGTGTGTGTGGGGGTGTGTGTGTGTGGATGTATCTGTTTTACACTCTTGATGTTTTAGAGTGTAACCCCTTCCTTGCTGTCCACTTTTTTACTGCATTGTGGGGGATTTGTAGATTTTACACACAAACATTTTCTGTATTTTCTATTTTTTCCCCATTTCCCATTCATTTCCTATGGTCAGTCATTTTTGACCGAAGACCATGAGTGTGACTATTTTTTTTTTACGACCACTTAGTTTTTTCGAATCATGCCCTCAATTTTTATTTTATTTTTTGTGTTCACATACCAAGTGCCATAAAACTTACCAAGTTTCATACCATTCTGGTGAAGCTACGATTTAAAAAAAATCAAAATGTAAAATTCTCCGGTCAGAAGTGACCGAAGACCGCACAGGGGTTAAATATTAAATAACAAGCTAATGATTCTGTCTGTCTGATCCAGTGAATAAAAAGCGCTTCATCTGATTTGATTTCCTCTTTGACTGACTTCAGGAGATCATTAAAGATCAGTAATAGTATTTATTATTATATAGATCAATATATTATTCGATTCCGAGTTATTACAGTTAACACAACTAAAACCATACAAACATTGCGCGACTTGAAATAAAATATTAAAAAATTCAAAACTAATGTTATTCAGATTTGCCAAGGCAGCATTCATTTTCATTTTGAGGTTATAAATAACTAATAAAAAAATAATTAATAACTAATAAAAATAACAACAAAATTACCATAACTAAAATTAACATGGAAGCAGAAAATAAATAAAATAAGATCTAAATAGTCTAGCTTTAATAATAACACTGCATTATGGAATATGATCGCTTCATGCTGCTCTTATGCATTGTCTTATACTTTCATTTTTAATGCCTTAATGATGTGACCACTGTGATCTTTTGATTTGACTAGCCTTCAAGTTTTTTGCATTAGGAATATATGTGTCTCTGCAGCACAAAAGCAGTGTCAAGTCGCTGGGGGATATTTGTAGCAATAACCAAAAATACAATGTATGGGTCAAAATTATACATTTTTCTTTTATGCCAAAAATCATTAGATATTAGGTAAAGATCGTGTTCCATGAAGAGATTTGTAAATTTTCCTACCGTAAATATATCAAAAATTAATGTTTGATTAGTAATTGCATTGCTAAGAACTTCATTTGAACAACTTTAAAGATGATTTTCTCAATATTTAGATTTTTTTGCACCCTCAGATTCCAGATTTTCAAATATTGTCCGATCCTAACAAACCATACATCAATGGAAAGATGATTTATTCATAAATTGACCCTTATGACTGGTTTTGTGCTCCAGGGTCACATTTGTCTTTGATTTAAATGCACTGTACTTTTGTTTTGCTCATGTGTGTTGAAGTTTATTGTAAAACCAGACGTCTCTTTGGCCAGATGAAACGCTCAGGATGTCTTCCACTCACTTTAACGGCGGTGATGAGCCGCACATAGTCTCCCAGCAGCTCTGAGATCAGGTAGAAATCAGCGCAGGCCTGATCCTGATGCAGCTGGTCGATCTTCTCCTCCACCTCGGCCAGCTGGGACAGAGCTCGCGACAGCGCCGTGTGATCCTCAGAGTTTCCCAGCATAGCTGCGCTTTTAGCGAACGACGCCGTGTTCACAGACAACTCTTGAGAGTGAAGAGTGAAGAGTCAGTATGCAGCATATACACTACCGGTC
Organism: Sinocyclocheilus anophthalmus; assembly: GCA_018155175.1. Taxonomy (NCBI): domain Eukaryota; kingdom Metazoa; phylum Chordata; class Actinopteri; order Cypriniformes; family Cyprinidae; genus Sinocyclocheilus; species Sinocyclocheilus anophthalmus. The sequence goes on along the minus strand of JADLZN010004026.1, from coordinate 78,189 downwards.
ACACATCTGGAATAGTTATGAAGGCTCTTCTGCTCACTAAGACTGCATTTATTTGAGCAAAAATACAGTAAAAACAACAATACTGTGAAATATTATTATAATTAAAAACAGCTGTTTTCTATGGGAATATGTGTTAAGCTGTAATGTATTTCTGTGATGTGCAGCTGTATTTTCAGCATCATTACTCCAGTCTTCAGTGTCACATGATCTTCAGAAATCAGTATAATATTCTGCTCGAAAAACATTTCTGATTATTATCAATGTTGAAAACAGTTGTGCTGCACAATATTTTTGAGGAAACTGTGATGCATTTTATTTTTCAGGATTCACAGATGAACAGAAAGTTCAAATGAACAGCTTTTATTTGAAATAGAAATATTCTGCAACATTATAAATGTATTTACTGTCACTTTTGATCAATTTATTGAAGCCTTGATGAATAAAAGTGTTACTTTTTTTCCTTTTTAAATCTGACAGTTTCCACAAAAATATTGTGCAGCACGACTGTTTTCAACATTGATAATAATCAGAAATGTTTTTCGAGCAGAATATTATACTGATTTATGAAGATCAGTGGGAACTGAAGAAAGAGGGAGTAATGATGCTGAAAATACAGCTGCGCATCACAGAAATACATTAAAATTTTCTCTGCATTCACACAGAAAACAGCTGTTTGAAACTGTAATAATATTTCACATTTTTACTGTATGTTTGATCAAATAAATGCAGCCTTGGTGAGCACAAGAAACATCTAAAAAACATTACAAATCTAACCAACCCCACACTTTTGACTGGTAGTGTATACGATCATAAATATAACTCATAAAACACGTGTTCTTAATATTTTTGTGATGTTATTGTTTGTATTATGAGCGTGTCTTACCCTTCCTGTGAAACACCAGTGATTCCACACTAGCGTGAAGTTTTCTGAGCTGAACGTCCAGATTCTCAAACTGCTGCTGTTTCTCCTCAAACCACTTTATACAGGAACACACAAACACTTCGTCCAAATGATGATAATAACAGCGTGCATGCTTCAAAATAAAGCTCAGTGATCAGTTCTTAAAAATTATATTTTTTCTTAGTGCGAATAACCTTTTAAGCATTTGAAAGGTTTCATAAAGGTCAATTATGAGCCTTTATTTTTAGAGTATAAGCTGTGTCATCTTTCTTAAAGTCTAAATTCATGATTACATGTAAGTCTGATAGATGTGTGACACTGTACTGACTGTAATCTGTGTTCAGTGTATAAAGAGCACACGCTTGTCACATGTCCTGAACCCCGCTCTCTCACACACACACACACACACACACACACAAAATCACAACTCACAAAACATAGTTACACACTTCGACACAGCACACACACTCACGCACTCGCACGCACACGCGCACACACACACACTCGTACACACTCTCACACCCGCACACACTCGCACACACTCATGTACACACTCTCACACACACACTCACACTCGTACACACTCGCACACACACACTCTCACACACACACTCAAACACACACTCTCACTTACACACACACACACTCACTCACACACTCACACACACACACACACACTCACTCACTCACATCAACACTCACACACTCACACTCAAACACTCACACACTCAAACACTCAAACACTCAAACACTCACACACACACACACACACCACCACACCACACACACAGTTGGACGGAGCCAGAAAGCAGCTCATTAAATCGTCTCATTATTCAAGTCCAAAAATCAGAGCCTTACCGCATCCGATTCATTCATCTTGATTGTCATTTTGTTGACAGCATCGGCCGCTTTGTTTACCATCCTCAATATTCCGGCCCCACTCAGCGCCTGTGTGCTAACCGCTCGCGGCAGCTGGGATAAAATGACAAATAAGGGCAAACAATCTGGTTAACAGGCCGCGGCTCAGACCCGTCCCGCGGGGAGCGTTTCTCCTCCTGCAGCGCACTGGGATTTTCTCCAGTCCCATACATTTCAATGCCGGTCCAATTTAATACGTTTCACCCTGGAAAACTCTCAGAGGGCCCGCGGGCAAAAATAGCTTTCAATCGGCCTGAGCGTTTAGCCCTTTACAATTGCTGCAGTCTTCCATTATACATACTTAATACAGACATTCTGGGCGCTCACGCCAAAGCCACTTCTGGCCTATAAAGAGAAAATAAGGGACTGGAGGAGCAGAATGCATTGGATCTGTTCTGTTATTTAGGAGAACTGAGAGCGACGATCAAAAGCGTGATGCTATTAACACAGGTGACTTTACGTAATATAATGTACTTCTCTCACTTGAATTTAATGAAGAAAACACAATTGTTCCTTTCCATGTATAAACTGATGTCAAGATGGTTCATCTGAAACATCCGCATGCAGTGTTTTCAAGAGAATCGACTCCAACGCGCCAGGAAAACACATTCATATGGAAACTTGTTTCCGCCCAGGAATAAAACAATAAAAAGGGTAACTGCGGCTTTTCCCTAGCAATTCAGAGTTTATATCCCATAATTCAGAGTTGATTTCTCAATTCAGAGTTTATATCTCTTAATTCAGAGTTTATATCTCACAATTCAGAGTTTATATCTCAATTCAGAGTTTATATCTCATAATTCAGAGTTTATTTCTCAATTCAGAGTTTATATCTCATAATTCAGAGTTTTTATCTCACAATTCAGAGTTTATATCTCAATTCAGAGTTTATATCTCTCAATATGCAGAGTTTATATATCATAATTCAGCGTTTATATCTCATAATTCAGAGTTTACATCTCATAATTCAGAGTTTATATCTCAAAATTCAGAGTTTATATCTCACAATTCAATATCTCACAATTCAGAGTTTATATCTCATAATTCAGATCTTATATCTCATAATTCAGAGTTTATATATCATAATTCAGAGTTTATATCTCACAATTCAATATCTCACAATTCAGAGTTTATATCACAATTCTGTTTATATCCCGTAATTCTGAGTTTATATCTCAATTCTGAGTTTATATCTCAATTCAGAGTTTATATCTCATAATTCAGAGTTTATATCTCAATTCAGAGTTTATATCTCATAATTCAGAGTTTATATCTCACAATTCAGAGTTTATATCTCAATTCAGAGTTTATATCTCACAATTCAGAATTTATATCTCATAATTCAGAGTTTATATCTCATAATTCAGTTTATATCTCAATTCAGAGTTTATATCTCATAATTCAGAGTTTATATCTCAATTCAGAGTTTATATCTCACAATTATGACTTTATAACTCGCAATTCTGACTTTTTTCCTGTGAATTTGAGTTTATATCTCACAATTCAGAATTTATATCTCATAATGCAGAGTTTATATCTCATAATTCAGTTTATATATCATAATTCAGCGTTTATATCTCATAATTCAGAGTTTACATCTCATAATTCAGAGTTTATATCTCACAATTCAGAGTTTATATCTCAAAATTCTGACTTTTTTTCCTGTGAATTTGAGTTTATATCTCACAATTCAGAATTTATATCTCATAATTCAGAGTATATATCTCACAATTCAGAGTTGATTTCTCAATTCAGAGTTTATATCCCACAATTCAGTTTATTTCTCAATTCAGAGTTGACTTCTCACAATTCAGAGTTGATTTCTCAATTCAGAGTTTATATCTCACAATTCAGAGTTTATATCTCAAAATTCTGACTTTTTTCCTGTGAATTTGAGTTTATATCTCATAATTCAGAGTTTATATCTCATAATTCAGAGTTTATATCTCAATTCAGAGTTTATATCTCACAATTTTGAGTTTATATTTAATTTAGAGTTTATATCTCACAATTCAGTTTATCTCATAATTCATCTCATAATTCAGAGTTTATATCTCAAAATTCAGACTATTTTTCCAATTCAGAGTGATCCATAATTCAGAGTTATATCAATTCGAGTGTATATCTCAAAAATCTGACTGTTCTTGTTTTTTTTTTGGGGGAATTTGAGATTATATCTCAAAGTTCAGAATTTAAATCTCATAATTCAGAGTTTATATCTCTATTCAGAGTTTATATCTCAATTCAGAGTTTATATCTCTATTCAGAGTTTATATTTTACAAGTCAGAGTTTATATCTAACAATTCAGAGTTTATATGTCATAATTCAGTTTATTTCTCAATTCAGAGTTTATATCTCACAATCAGTTAGTTCTCAATTTAGAGTTGATATCTCACAATTCAGTTTATTTTCAATTTAGAGTTTGATATCTCACATTCAGTTTATGTATCAATTAGAGTTTATATCTCACAATTCAGTTTATTTCTCACAATTCAGAGTTGATTTCTCGTAATTCAGAGTTTATATCTCATAATTCCGTTTATATCTCATAATTCCGTTTTTATATCTCATAGTTCAGTTTATATCTCAGTTCAGAGTTTATATCTCATAATTCAGTGTTGATTTCTCAATTCAGAGTTTATATCTCACAATTCAGTTTATTTCTCAATTCAGATTTGACTTCTCACAATTCAGAGTTGATTTCTCACAAGTCGAGTTGATTTTCAATCAGAGTGTATATCCCACAATTCAGTATCTCAGTCAGAGTTGACTTCTCACAAGTCAATGATTCTCAATTCAAGTGTTTATATCGCACAATTCAGTTATTTATCACAATTTCAAGAGTTGATTTATAATTAATTCAGAGTTTATATCTCATAATTCAGATCTTATATCTCATAATTCAGAGTTTATATCTCACAATTCAGTTTATTTCTCAATTTAGAGTTTATATCTCACAATTCAGTTTATATCTAGCAATTCAGAAGTTGGACTTCTAAAATTAGAGTTGATTTCTCAATTTCAGAGTTATACTCACAATTAGAGTTATATCTCACAATTCAGTTTATTTCCATCAGAGATGACTTCTCACAAATTCAGAGTTGATTTCTCAATTCAGCGATATATCCCACAAATTCAGTTTAGTTCTCAATTCAGAGTTGACTTCCACAATTAGAGTTGATTCTCAATTCTGAGTTTATATCACATTTCTGATTTTATATCTCACAATTCTGAGTTTATATATTAATTCTGAGTTTGTCTCATAATTCTGAGTTTGTATCTCATAATTCCGAGTTTATATCTCATAATTCAGTTTATATCTCAATTCAGAGTTTATATCTCAATTCAGAGCTTATATCTCATAATTCAGAGCTTATATCTCATAATTCAGAGCTTATATCTCATAATTCAGAGCTTATATCTCATAATTCAGAGCTTATATCTCATAATTCAGAGCTTATATCTCATAATTCAGAGCTTATATCTCATAATTCAGAGCTTATATCTCATAATTCAGAGTTTATATATCATAATTCAGAGTTTATATCTCACAATTCAGTTTATTTCTCAATTTAGAGTTTATATCTCACAATTCAGACTTATGTTCTCAATCAGAGTTGACTTCTAAGAATTCAGAGTTTATATCTCACAATTCAGTTTATTTCTCAATTCAGAGTTTATATCTCATAATTCAGTGTTGATTTCTCAATTCAGAGTTTATATATCACAATTCAGTTTATTTCTCAATTCAGAGTTGACTTCTCATAATTCAGAGTTTATATCTCTATTCAGAGTTTATATCTCAATTCAGAGCTTATATCTCATAATTCAGAGCTTATATCTCATAATTCAGAGCTTATATCTCATAATTCAGAGCTTATATCTCATAATTCAGAGCTTATATCTCATAATTCAGAGCTTATATCTCATAATTCAGAGCTTATATCTCATAATTCAGAGCTTATATCTCATAATTCAGAGCTTATATCTCATAATTCAGAGCTTATATCTCATAATTCAGAGTTTATATCTCACAATTCAGTGTATTTCTCATTAGCGTGTATATCTCACAATTCAGTTTATTTATAAGTCATGAGTTGACTTTCTAACAATTCAGAGTGACCTTCTCACAATTCAGGAGTTGATTTCTCAATTCAGGGAGTTTATTCTCACAATTATTTTATTTCTCACAATTCAGAGTTGATTTCTCATAATTCAGAGTTTATATCTCATAATTCAGAGTTGATTTCTCAATTCAGAGTTTATATCTCACAATTCAGTTTATTTCTCAATTCAGATTTGACTTCTCACAATTCAGAGTTGATTTCTCAATTCAGAGTTTATATCTCACAATTATGACTTTATATCTCAGAGTTATATCTCCATAATTCAGAGGTTATATCTTCAATTTTCAAAGATTTATATCTCTATTCAGAGTTTATATTTCACAAGTCAGAGTTTATATCTAACAATTCAGAGTTTATATGTCATAATTCAGTTTATTTCTCAATTCAGAGTTGACTTCTCATAATTCAGAGCTTATATCTTATAATTCAGAGCTTATATCTCAAAATTCGGACTTTTTTCCTGCTAATTTGAGTTTATATCTCACAATTCAGAATTTATATCTCATAATGCAGAGTTTATATCTCATAATTCAGTTTATATCTCACAATTCAGAGTTGATTTCTCAATTCAGAGTTTATATCTCACAATTCAGTTTATTTCTCAATTCAGAGTTGACTTCTCACAATTCAGAGTTGATTTCTCAATTCAGTGTTTATATCTCACATTTCATTTTATTTCTCATAATTCAGAGTTGACTTCTCACAATTCAGAGTTGACTTCTCACAATTCAGAGTTGATTTCTCACAATTCAGAGTTGATTTCTCAATTCAGAGTTTATATCTCATAATTCAGAGTTTATATCTCTATTCAGAGTTTATATCTCTATTCAGAGTTTATATCTCTATTCAGAGTTTATATCTCTATTCAGAGTTTATATCTCTATTCAGAGTTTATATCTCTATTCAGAGTTTATATCTCTATTCAGAGTTTATATCTCACAATTCAGAGCTTATATCTCATAATTCAGAGCTTATATCTCATAATTCAGAGTTTATATCTCAATTCAGAGTTTATATTTTACAATTCAGAGTTTATATCTAACAGTTCAGAGTTTATATCTCATAATTCAGTTTATTTCTCAATTCAGAGTTGACTTCTCACAATTCAGAGTTGATTTCTCAATTCAGAGCTTATATCCCACAATTCAGTTTATTTCTCAATTCAGAGTTTATATCTCACAATTATGACTTTATATCTCGCAATTATGAGTTTTTTCTCTAGTAACGAGTTGATATTTACAAGCAGAGTTTATATCTCACAATTATGTTTATATCTCACAATTCAGTTTATATCTCAATCAGAGTTGACTTCTCACAATTCAGAGTTGATTTCTCAATTCAGAGTTTATATCTCACAATTCATTTTATTTCTCACAATTCAGAGTTGATTTCTCAATTCAGAGCTTATATCCCACAATTCAGTTTATTTCTCAATTCAGATTTGACTTCTCACAATTCAGAGTTGATTTCTCAATTCAGAGCTTATATCCCACAATTCAGTTTATATCTCAATTCAGAGTTTATCTCACAATTCAGAGTTTATATCTCAATTCAGAGTTTATATCTCTATTCAGAGTTTATATCTCAATTCAGAGTTTATATCTCATAATTCAGTTTATATCTCACAATTCAGTTTATATCTCTTAATTCAGTTTATATCTCATTATTCTGAGTTTTATATCTCAATTCTGAGTTTATATCTCACAATTCATTTTATTTCTCAATTCAGAGTTTATATATATCATAATTCAGTTTATATCTCTCAATTCTGAGTTTATTTCTCATTTCTAAGTTTATTTCTTTCAATTCTGAGTTTATTTCTCCCCATTTTGAGTTTATTTCTTGCAATTCAGAGTTGATTTCTTGCAATTCAGTTTATATCTCACAATTCATACTTTTCTAGATCATGTACACAACCAACAAAAAGTCAGAATTGTAAGATAAAAATGTGCAATTACCTCTTTTATTTTTTATCCCGTGACGGAAATGAGCTTCCATACATTTGTCCATAAGAAACAGTAGAATGTTTCCCAGCTTGTCAATAGTAGCTGTTACCTTGAGTTATTGTAAATGCCAATTTATTAAAGGTATGAAATGCTGTAAACTACAAACATGGAATGGGAAAAATGACTGATGGGAATAAAACCCAAAAGCAGATCAGTAAGTGTTTGATAATATGACGTCCCCATATGAAACATGCGACGGTACCTCTGAACTCTCCAGAAACTGCAGGACATCGGGGTCTTTGAGCAGCGCTGGTTGTTTGACGGTCCTCAGCAGATACCTGCAACACAAACACACCTTAGCATCAGGATCCAGTTCTGTAACAGCCGAGGAACGCCGGCCGAGCCGCTGACCTTCACGTCAGTCAGCGGCCGGATAAAAAGGGCAGAGAAATGTCAGCGCCTCACTTAACTGTAATTTTTATTCGATTCATCAGTTTGTGCAAAACCAGGAGCGCAACAGCGATCAGCGGAGGAGAGAACGGGACAGCAGCAAACCTATATCATTATTTATCTAATATTTCTTGCTTAACCTTTTAGCCACAAAAGACCAGAACACGAGTGATCTTTCCACCGCATCAGACCAACAGAAAACACCAGACACCTGGGTATCGATTCCATTCAGATTCAATTCGATTTGATATCGATTCATTTGGATCAGGTCCAGCACAAAATCTCTCAACTAATAATGCCTCAACTAAACTACTATAAACACTGTCAGTTGGTGCATTACTATATTAAACTGATTAATAAACAAACATTTAAAGGCAGTTTTATATAATAAAAATAGGTTTTTAATAATAAGTATTATTAAAATTAAACATTTAAATGGTAGATGTCATAACTGACTGATTTATTCAGACATACATTAAAAATAAAAAATGTAATATAGTGCATATATAGATCAAAATCTAGAAAGAAGCAGAAAATTTTGTAGAATTTTCTTCTAGCTGACTATCGAGTTTTATGTTCATTAAATGTCTTTCCTGAGGTAAATATGACATTATTGATTTCAAGCTGATTTAGTGACGTCTATCTGCGGTTGAATCACTGATTGATCGATTACATGATTCATGATTGATTTCAGTGAGTTGCTCTGTTTCTTCAGCTGTTAATTTGTGTTTATTTGCTGCTATAACTAGTAGTAAAGAGGAAGAGATGATCGTCTCACTACAGCATCTGTCAGCACCTGTGTAAAAATTAATGCGTTACAATATTGTGTTACTCCATAAAAAAGTAACTAATTGCATTACTGAGTAACTTTTTATGGAAAGTAACACATTTAAAGCGCCACAAAAACACATTTATTGCTCAAAAAATAAAAAAAAAACAAAAAAAAAAAAGAATTTAGTGATATCAACTGACAGAATTTTAAAGTGATACTTTGGTTTTCATAATCAAAGAAAGAAAGCACCAAGATTATGTGAATTACTGGAATTGTTGGGCACAACTATGTTTCAGTAAGTTTTATTCACAATATTAACTTTATAAAAAACCGCACAAATCGATGCTTGGATTTAAGAATCGTATCGGGTTTCATCAAAATGAGAAGGCGATAAAATTCAAGAAATCTATGTTTTTAAAACCCCCTATTGCGGACAACTGAAATGAAATTAAAACCAGTGAATAAATGAATTAAGAAATGCCACATCTCAACTCGAATACCTTTCCAAAGCAGATCTTCTCTTCTCTCCAAACTCAACTGATGACCGATCCTCTTTCCCACTTTGACCTTCGTCATTCCTGAACCCACACACACACACACACAGACAGAGACACCCACACACAAAACACACTCACACCCCACACACAACACATACAGAGACACACACCCACCACACACAAGACACCAGAGACACACACAACACCACACGCAGAGACACACACACACACACACACACACACACACACAGAGACACACAGACACAAACACACACACACCACAGAAACCCACACACAGATACACACACACCCAACCCACACGCACACACAATAAACACACACAGAGACCCACACATCAACGACACTCACTAACACACACACACAGACACATACACAACAGCACCCACACAACAAACACACGCACACACAGACACACAAACACACACACACACAGACAGAGACACACACACACACACACACACTCACACACACACACACACAGACTAGACACCACGTACACAACCCACACTCCACACACGATACCACACACAAAACACACACGCACCACAGATACACACACCAATAACACACACACACAAGCTCATCATTGATCTGACGCCATCAGAACTCGTCTCTGATGATCTGTGCATGGACTCACCCACAATGCTCTTCTCAGGAGCAGGAGGAACGATGTAGCCCATGTGGATGTACTTGGAGGCTAATTTACTGTGCAAACCCAGAAAATCGCTGAAGCGCCTCTTGACGCAGACCTCATCTCTGATGAATATGGACAGACTGGTCTGCAAACAGAGAAAGAGAGTCACACACGTCCTCCAGAAGATCCACAACATCTCAGAACAGAACCTAAAGCTTTTCTTACTTTGGTCGTCACTTTATAGACCATGTACGCATTCATGCCGTCACCTAGAAAAACAAAGAAAGTAATAATCACAATCAGAATCGGCATGTGTGCACAAATACACAAGGAATTGTGGTTTCCAAAAGCTCTGGGCAAAAATTAATTAATTAATTAATTAAATTTTAAAAGTAGTGCAAAAAGATAGTATATATAATTTTTTTTCCAGAGCTCTGGGAAATATAAATTAAATAATTTAACAAATTAATTAAAAAGTCGAGCTTAACAGATATTTAAATATATAGAATATATATATAATATATATATATGAATATCGCAGATATATATTCAGGAGCTCTAGATAAATAAATAAAAATAAATACAATTTACCTGACAACATAAAATTACATAAATAAATATATATATATATATAGATTATAAACAATACAATAATTTAAATAAAAATGATATAAAATGTAATATAAATACAATGTTATCTATATATATATATCTACCCAACACACACACAAGCTGTGTGGAAATTGCAAGGTACGGAAACAAACTTCCACTCTGACTGATATTTTGAGGCAAAACATGTCAAACATGAAAATGATTTCTCACCAAAAAGACCGGTTTGTGTTTAGAAAAAGGACAAATGCTCTCTAAACGAACGACAGTAAAAAAAAATTTTTTTAATTCTAGCAGCAAGTATGTAGGTGTCATAAACGTAAAACTACACTCTCCGTTTAAAAACACAGCGTTTCATTTATTTTCCGGTGCTGTAGTCGCGAGTCCTGCACCTGATAACACTTGAAAAGGTCTATCGATTCCCAGCTCATCCTCAAACACCTTACCAACTTTCTCAGGGTCAGAAACGGAGATCTGGATGTCAAACGTGTCCCTGTTTTCCTCTTCATCTTCATCCTAGAGAGGAAGAGTCCAGTGAACGTGAGAAACGAATGAGCCTCAGTGAGAGTGTGTATCATCATCTCTCAGATACGAGATCACAGTAAAGCACACGAGTGCACACGGCGCTTCACCTGGTCCGGCGAGCGGTCGAACACGTCTGCTCTGGGGTTAATCGTGACGGGTGTGATGGCGGGAGACGGTCCGTCTGACAGGATCATCTGCCGCTCTGGACTGTCCAGAGACACTTCCTCCGTCGCTTCTGAAAGAGAGAGATAATGTGAAAAAACATTAGGGATGCACGATATATCGGCCACCATATCGGTATCGGCCGATAAATGCTCATTTTTTCTGTTATCGGTATCGGCCCGATAAGAAAATTTGGCCGATATCTTAAAGCCGATAAATAATGCATTATTTCCTTCAGAGACACTTCAGATGCGCGCTGTTCGTTTGCAGCCTTTTGTGCAATTGTACGTTGTAATATTGTGTTTATTTGATGTATATCTGATTTATCTCATATAGAATGCGTTTGGTTAAGTTAAAAGAGCGCTTTAGTTTACCGGTGATCGTCTTTAGCTCAGTGCACGCAGCTCAATCAGCAGTGCACAACATTAACTATGATTGGGAATGTTGTGTATTTAACATTCTAATGAGAACATTATTATTATAAAACGTTGTGAATTCTTTGGGTTTTTTTTATGGGAAGAGCGCATCCACAACAGAATCACACATTCTGACTATAGCACGCAATAACTGCGTCATTTTGTACATATATAAGTTGTAATATTATGTTTATGTTGTATTAATATTAATCTCAGGATGCATTTCCTTGAGTTAAATAAGCTGCCAGCGAAACGCTTCAGTTTACCGTGTTCATTCAGCTCTTCAGCTTCAGCACGCGCAGCTCAACGGCTGCTATTTAAAACAGTGGTATTCATTTGTTACTTTTTCAAAATCATTGATACATTATTAATAACAACCACCACTTGTATTTTTTCTCTTATTATTTTCATCAACAATATGGTTTTAGTAATTAAAATCATTTAATTATTGTCCGTGCAGAGGCTATTTCGTTTTATTGATCTGTGGCGCATTCATTTTGATTTTTTACACGTGTAATGATGTCCAGTGATTTGTTTGCATTATTTTATTTATTTGTAAGACTTTGACTAAATTTGGTAATGGGAGAGTAAAAATATTTTTCAAACGTACACCGTTCAAACTAGGCTGCTTATGTTGAAGTGTTTTTGGGATTGGCTTTTCTGATGAGACCTTTTTTGTAATCATGCCTCCAAAAAGTATACAATTTGGATACAGCATTTTCGTCCAACATATTTTTCGGTTATCGGCTTTCCAAACCTAAGAATACTCGTAACGGTATCGGCCCAGAATTTTCATATCGGTGCATCCCTAAAAAACATCATGCACATATGCTCAGTTCAGTTGATTATTAACAAAGTGTGAGGTGTTACGCAATAAACACTTCGCTTCGTGCCTAGCAACGCCCCTTAGCTGTTATAAATTCACTGTAGACCACGGCTTCACGGGGGTTACTGCTTTTATAAAACGGTTATTGCATATACGTAGTAAGGTTTCACAAAGTAAAACAGAGCAAATAATGTGTAATGGTATTAATTAAAACATTATTCTTCCACCAAACAATGTAGTTCTTCTGAAACAGTTGTGGTTGCTACAAAGTAGTTGCAGAGTAACACACAAACGTAAACAAAGGTGTGTGTTACTTTGTAGCGTCATTTAATTTACGCGGCTCAGCCAATCAGAGTCAAGCACCGGAACTCTCCACTTTATAAT
>JADLZN010004026.1:37500-60000 GCA_018155175.1 Sinocyclocheilus anophthalmus | reverse complement strand
ACACAAACTCACATACACACACACGCACACAAACACACTCACACGCACTCATGCACACTCACGCATACACACACTCACATGCACACTCACACATGCACACTCACACAAACTCACATACACACGCACTCACGCATGCATACACTCATGCACACTCACACACAAACACACTCACTCACGCACGCATACACTCATGCACAATCACACACACTCACACATTCACCATCGCACATGCACACTCACGCACACATATACTCTGCCCACTCCTCACCCTATCCACAACCGCACACTCACTCACATCACGCATATCACTTCAATGCCAATCACACAACCGTCACATGACCACTCCGGACGCCATACACCGCACACTCCACATGCACAATCCTAGATCACGGGCACTACATACCCCATGCACACTCACTCACACTCACTCACACACACACACAACACACTCATGCACACTCGCTCACGCACGCATACACTTATGCACACTCACACACGCACGCATACACTCATGCACCCTCACTCACGCACCCATACACTTATGCACAATCACACACACGCATACACTCACGCACACTCACACACACACACACACACACGCACTCACGCATGCATACACTCATGCACACTCACACACAAACACACTCACTCACACACGCACGCATACACACACACACTCCTCACGCATCGCATACACTCATGCACAATCACACACACACACACGCACACTCATGCACACTCACTCACGCACGCATACACTTATGCACACTCACACATGCACACTCACGCACACATACACTCATGCACACTCACTCACACTCACACAAACGCACACTCACTCACTCACGCATACACTCATGCACAATCACACACACTCACGCACGCACGCATACACTCATGCACAATCACACACACGCACGCATACACTCACGCATACACTTATGCACAATCACACACACGCACGCATACACTCACGCATACACTTATGCACAATCACACACACGCACGCATACACTCACGCATACACTTATGCACAATCACACACACGCATACACTCATGCACTCACTCACGCACGCATACACTCATGCACACTCGCTCACGCACGCATACACTTATGCACACTCATGCACAATCACACACACACATACACTATGCACTCACTCACGCACGCATACACTCATGCACACTCGCTCACACACGCATACACTTATGCACACTCATGCACAATCACACACACACACACACACTCATGCACACGCACACACACACACACAAATCCCCTCACACACACACACATGCACCTCCACACACATGCACACTCCACACACAGCACACCACACACACATGCACACGCACTCACAACACACAACACATGCACCCTCCACTCACACGCACTCACGCACGCATACACTCTCACACACACACACTCACTCACGCATGCATACACATGCACACAAACACACTCACTCACACGCACGCATACAAACACACACTCACTCACACACGCATACACTCATGCACAATCACACACGCATGCATACACTCATGCACACTCACACATGCAAACTCACTCACGCACGCACGCATACACTTATGCACACTCACACACATTCACACTCACTCACGCACCTACACTCATGTCCACTCACTCACACACTCACTCACTCACGCGCACACACACACACACTCACTCAGCGCACGCATACTTATTCACACACGCAATGACACTCATGCACACTTCGCTCACGTCACGCAACAGTATGCACACTCCTGCACAATCACATACCCATGCACACTCACAGCACGCACGCACACTCACACACACATGCACACTCACACACACATGCACACTCCCTCACACACACACATGCACACTCACGCCCACACACACTCTCACGCATGCATCACTCATGCACATCACACGCACGATACAAACACACCTCACTCACTCCCGCATACACTCATTCACAATCACACACACTCACACATGCACACTCACTCACGCACACATACACTCATGCACACTCACTCACACACACACACACAACCACACACGGCTACACTACATGCACAATCACACCACTCACATCAGTCACGCACCGCATACACTCATGCACATCACACACCGCACGCATACCCTCATGCACCCTCCCTTCCGCACCCATACACTTATGCACAACTCACACAACACACGCATACCTTATGCACAATCACACACACGCCATACCTTAGCACAATCACCCCCTCATCCCTTATACGGCACAATCACACTCATGCACACCTCGCTCCTTCCGCATCACTTTGCCACTAGCACAATCACACACACACACACACACACATGCTCACTCACTCCTCCCCACATGCACACTCACTCCCACACACCTCACTCACCATGCATACACTCATGCACCTCCACACACAACCACCTCACTCACCTCACCAAAACACTCATGCACACTCGCTCACGGCACGACACTTATGCACACTCACTCACACGCCAACACGCACGGCACCATACCCTCATTCCACTCACACACGCTGCAAACACTCATGCACCCCTGCACACTCACCACGCCGCATCCACATGCACACTCCCTCACCCTGCATCCACTCCACTCATGCACTCACTCACGCACGCATACACTCATGCACACTCGCTCACGCACGCATACACTTATGCACACACGCATACACTCATGCACACTCACACACACTCACAAACACGCACACACTCTGCCACCACACACACCATACACTCCTGCACTCCCCACTCACGCATACACTCATTCACACTCACAACACACACTCACCCAAGCGCATACACTCCCACAAATGCACACTCACGCACCGCATACACACTCACACATCACCACGCACAGTAATACACTCATGCACAATTCACACCACTCACACAACACGCACTCACTCCTCACGCATAAACTCAACACCCATGCATCACTCACTCAACACGCATCACTCATGCACACTCTCCACACACACACTCAATCACAATGCACACTCACACACGCACCAACTCCACATGCCACTCACGCACGCATACACTCATGCCACTCCCACACAAATGCCACGCCTCACGCCATGCATAACTCGCTCACACTAACACACACACCCACACACTCCCTGGGTCCTCTAAGTTAAGCCAGTATCACAAGGAAGCATGGTTTGGCTACCTAACCTAGTAACTTTCTGTTTTCTTTGTTTTGTTTTTATAACTGTACTGTAATGGTTTGATGTTTTGTACTGTTCAATAAAAAAAACTGTTCAGAAAAACAGATTTGTGATCCGCGCTCCGAAGTTCCGATCTGAATCAAATGATTGACGAACCTCTTCGAACTCAGTTGCTGAACATATATATATACAGTGGGGTAAAAAAGTATTTAGTCAGCCACCAATGTGCAAGTTCTCCCACTTAAAAAGATGAGTGAGGCCTGTAATTTTCATCATAGGTAGACCTCAACTATGAGCGACAAAATGAGAAAAAAAATCCAGAAAATCACATTGTAGGATTTTTACAGAATTAATTGGTAAATTCCTCGGTAAAATAAGTATTTGTCACCTACAAACAAGCAAGATTTCTGGCTCTCACAGACCTGTACCTTCTTCTTTAAGAGGCTCCTCTGTCCTCCACTTACCTGTATTAATGGCATCTGTTTGAACTCGTTATCAGTGTAAAAGACATCTGTCCACAACCTCAAACCGTCACACTCCAAACTCCACCATGGCCAAGACCAAAGAGCTGTCAAAGGGTACCAGAAACAAAATTGTAGACCTGCAGTAGGCTGGGAAGACTGAATCTGTAATAGGTAAGCAGCTTGGTGTGAAGATTTCAACTGTGGGAGCAATTATTAGAAATGGAAGACATACAAGACCACTGATAATCTCCCTCGATCTGGGGCTCCACGCAAGATCTCACCCCGTGGGGTCAAAATGATCACAAGAACTGTGAGCAAAAATCCCAGAACCACACGGGGGGACCTAGTGAATGACCTGCAGAGAGCTGGGACCAAAGTAACAAAAGGCTACCATCAGTAACACACTGCGCCGCCATGGACTCAAATCCTGCAGTGCCAGACGGGTCCCCCTGCTTAAGCCAGTACATGTCCCGTCTGAAGTTTGCTAGAGAGCATATGGATGATCCAGAAGAGGATTGGGAGACTGTCATATGGTCAGTTGAAACCAAAATATAACTTTTTGGTAAAAATTCAACTTGTCGTGTTTGGAGGAGAAATAATTGCATCCAAAGAACACCATACCTACTGTGAAGCATGGGGGTGGAAACATCATGCTTTGGGGCTGTTTTTCTGCAAAGGGACCAGGACGACTGATCCTTGTAAACGAAAGAATGAATGGGGCCATGTGTCGTGAGATTTTGAGTGAAAACCTCTTTCCATCAGCAAGGGCATTGAAGATGGAACGTGGCTGGGTCTTTCAGCGTGACAATGATCCCAAACACCCCCCCCGGGCAACGAAGGAGTGGCTTCGTAACAAGCATTTCAAGGTCCTGGAGTGGCCTAGCCAGTCTCCTGATCTCAACCCCATAGAAAATCTTTGAAGGAAGTTGAAAATCCATGTTGCCCAGCGACAGCCCCAAAACATTACTGCTCTAGAGGAGATCTGCATGGAGGAATTGGCCAAAATACCAGCAACAGTGTGTGGAAAACCTTGTGAAGACTTACAGAAAACGTTTGACCTCTGTCAATGCCAACAAAGGGTATATAACAAAGTATTGAGAATTTTGTTATTGACCAAATACTTATTTTACCGAGGAATTTACCAATTTATTCTTTTAAAATCCTACAATGTGATTTTTCTGGATTTTTTTTTTCATTCATTTTGTCTCTCATAGTTGAGTATACCTATGATGAAAATTACAGGCCTCTCTCATCTTTTTAAGTGGGAGAACTTGCACAATTGGTGGCTGATTAAATACTTTTTTTCCCCACTGTATATATATATATATGTGTGTATATACACTACCGGTCAAAAGTTAGGGATCAGAATGATTTTTTAATGTTTTTTTTACAAGTCTCTTCTGTTCCTCATGGCTGCATTTATTTGATCAAAATACTGGAAAAATTTTGAAATATTATTAGAATGTAAAACAGCTGTTTTCTATGTGAATATACTGTAAAATATAATTTATTCATGTGATGCAAATCTGTATTTTCAGCATCATTACTCCATTCTTCAGTGTCACATGATCTTCAGAAATCAGTATAATATGCTGATTTTGTAACGGGGCTGACGAGACGTGAGACGTGTGGATCCATCTGCAAGCTTTTATTCAAGAGACGTGGTATAACAGGCAGGGTCGAACAATGGCAAACAGGTATATGGCGGGCAAAACACAAGAATATTCCTAGGGCTAGCGTAGGTCACCGATCGCAGACAGAATCACAGGGGCGAGACGAAAGAGAGAAATCCAGGAAAACAGGCAAAGAACAGAAACCACAAAAACAGGCAAGGCAAAACAAGGAAAACAAGGAAAACACGGAGACTCGGAAAGGGGTAACGGCTAAACAATACTCAGCCAAGAAATGTGGTTAGAGTGGGTGTTATATAGTGAATGAGGTCATTAGACATCTGTGTGGCATGAGTGCAATCAGTCATTGTGCAAACCGTGCAATGGATGATGGGATATTTAGTCCGGGATGACATGCAACAGTTTGTGTAGTGCGAGAGTCAATGTAATGGAAAGGGTGACCTCTGGTGGTGAATACACGGAAGTCCATGAACCGAATTCGTGACAGATTTATTATCAGTTGTGCTGCTTTCATAAGTTTTTTGGAACCTGTGATACTTTTTTTCAGGATTATTTGATGAATAAAAAGTTTAAAAAGAAGAGCATTTATTTAAAATGGAAATCTTTTCTAAAAATATACACTACCGTTCAAAAGTTTGCGGTCAGTACATTTTTATTCTTTTCTTTTTTTTTTGAAAGAAATTAAAATTTTTATTCAGCGAGGATGTGTTAAATTGTTAAGTGATAGCAAATATTTATATTGTTTAAAATTATTTATATTTTGAATAAATGCTGTTTTTTTAAACTTTTTATTCATCAAAGAATCCTGACAATGGACGCCCGTTCTAACCGCCCCCACATGTCTACATCACTATGTGGGAAGTTTTGCATAACGCCTCCCAAATGTTCAGCAAAGAAAGAAGGCGTAACTTTTATTCTCGCTGTAGTATTGTTGCTGCCGCCGCCGTCATGTCGTGAAGGTGCTGTGTGCTTCGTTGTGAAAGGGAAACTACTTTTTCTGGCCTTTCAAAAGAGGACGATGACTAAAATCTAGGGTTAAGTTGTATTTACAACACTGTTCGAGAACAGTTCAACCCAATATTCAGATGTGTGCAGCACATTTTATGAGGACTGTCTCCTGATCCTGGGAGTAGACTACAATGCTGGCTGTTCTGACTCACAGACTGCAAGTACATTTTTATATTTAAAGGATTTGCCACTGACGATTCAAACGTGAGTTTTGAGCAGTGTAGAGTAGCACTTGTTGTTTGTCATTTCTCCGATCACAAATGCAGACATGGTTTTATGTTTACGCGGCGCGATACACAACGCAATGCGTAGAAACACAGTATAAGTCATTAAATCAGTAATTATGTCCCCACTGGATGCAACGAATGCCTGGTTTATAATGAGTTTTAATGTTTTTGAATCATCGCTACGGCCTGACAGGGCATCACAATATGGTGAAGGGCGTAACATTTCCATCACAAGCTTGATGGTATTTGGCCAATCACAACGCACTGGATAGCTGGCCAATCACAGCACACCTCGCTTTTCAGACCAATGAGCTTTGTAAAAATCAACGTTTTTCAGAAGGCGGGGCATAGAGGAGAAACAATAATGTACAGTATGTGGAAAAATGTGTGTTTTTAACCTTAAACCACAAACATACTTCATTACACCAAATACACAAAATAATGTTCTTTTTAGCAACATCATATGACCCCTTTAAAAACATTACAAGTCTTACTGATCCCAAACTTTTGATATATAGTTACTTACAGTTTTTTTTTTAAAGTTGTTATTCCCTGTGTGAGCAAAGTCAGTCAGGTTTAGTCCAATGTGAAAACATTAACATTTTAGACAAAAAGAAACAGGAACAGAGGGTTAAGAATGACTGGAGAAACACAAGTCAGATGCTCAGTCACTAAAGCATCAGCAGCTCGGTTTATTCCAGAACTTAACTCTTTTAGATGAAGCCACGCAGACAGATGAACCTCAGTAAATACAGCATGAGCGCTCCGTCCTTCTGAAGCTCCTGAGGGACGCTTCGTGTAATGAGCTGCTGTTTACAACAAAGAACACGGCGCCAAATGATGCGATGTACAAAACTTGGTGATTCTTGTGGCACTTTTTGAACACGCATACAAAAAATATTGCAATAGTATACTTTATACGCCTGTCATAGAAAATGAATGAAAACACACCCAGCAGTGAAGGGGTTAAACGCTAAAACGTCAAGTTTTAAGAGTGAACAATTGACACACACTCATACTCTCACACTGTTGTGACCAACAGAGCGGCATTTATGAAATAAAATCAATCATTCAGCCACAATGCAGGAAAAAAGCACAGCAATGAAAGAGTTAAACTGCAAAACATCAAGACACACAGTTTTGCTGAGTTTTGTTTACCGGTTAGTTGCACCAGAAGATTGAACTAATTGGTTGAAATCAGATCAGAGTCAGATGAATCGAACATTTTTCCTTACATTTTTAATAGAATTTTGATGTTTGACTTAAATTATAGGTAACAAAATACTTTCTCCATGTAACATAATTATGCAAAAACTGACACTTCAAATCAACATTAAAAAAAAAATCTAAACTTTGGCATTGTCTTAATACATACAAATGTAAAACCTAATAAAAGTGAGTAATTGGATTGAATAACCCTGTGTAGTCTTTGTCTTTCCACCAGATGGCAGCAGTCTGCCTCCAGTCACTGGATTTTTAAATACTTTTTTTTATTTAAATACTGCATTAATTGAAAAATAGTATATTTTTAGATTTTTTAAAAATAGAATTGGCATAATAGAGGTAAATATTTTTTAACTACAATCTTTAACTATCACCAAACTACAAAATAATTGTTTGTTATTAAAATATAGTACATTAATTGATGAAAATGATAATAAGTCTTCATTCTGTTTAATATCTGTGGCGTTTAAGCTCCAGTGAAGTCCTCTGTGATTCCCGTCAGCACAGCAGGAGGCAGAAAACACATTCCTCCGACCTTATTATTTACAATATCCAAATATTTGATCTGGAGGAACAGCCGTGTTTTTCTCTCAGAGCGGCTCTGGACTCATCTGGACGTATCGCTCACGTTCAGGATGAATGTGAAAGTGTCATCACATGAATCTGTGCATTGATGATGATGATTTCTAAAATCAGACTCCGCTGATGGTGAATGACATCAGAATCACGCATCCTTTGATGTCACTGAAGTTATAAAGTATCACTAAACATATTAACATCATCAACGGTCTCTTTATGAACCGTTTCTGTGGGCAGGGCGCCTGACAGCGGGTCAAAGGTCACGGCAGGACTCGCTCCTGATCCTTAAACTCTCTCTCTCTTTCTCTCGCTCTCAGACCACTCAGAGGTTTCACATTTCCACAACCTCTCACTGAAAATAGACTTTGAAGCGTAATTAATTTGACAGAAATCAAAGCTGATGATTCTCACTTGGACAAGTTTGATCTGGTTCTGCTCGGCTCTGCTTCCCTCTTCTGGCTCTCTGCAGCACAAACATCATCATCATCATTAATTCACACCAAGTTCATGAAAATACTGACAGATCACCGTCTGTCTGATGCGATCATTACGCAGGTCGTTTTCAACAAAAAAAATTTTTTTCTAAAAAACGTGTAATTTTTAGCAAGGGAACAAAACTTTGCAAATGATTTAAGACCCTCAAAATACACATCATGTATTTTTTTCATTACAATTATTTCTTAAGAGATATAACCATTTAAAAATAAGAAAAAGTTACGTTTCACGATTTTTGACCTGGGTATGTATGAAATCCCATTAGGTGTTAAAAATACTTTTAAAAAAAAATGAAATTATCTATGAACTTATATTAGTGTTAATACACTTTTCTACAATATTTGTCACCTTTTCCCCATATCTCACAGAATTTGGGTGATAAACATGATTAATTGCATCTATTGATGAACCATTGCAGCATGAAAAATGTATCACTTCTTCATCTGAAAGTGGAAGTTTATGAAAGCAAAATAAATGTATTTTGTTTGAAAAGCTTTCAGAGTAATATTTAGAAATAAATATGTAGGTTTCATAAATTTGGGCTTTTTTTCTGAACAATCGGGAGTAATAAATTCAAAGGAATTTAATTAAATTCTATTTATTCCAAAGGGGTTAATCCTGGTAATTCTAATGTTCTTATAAATCTCATACGATTATACATTCAAACAAAATTTCTCATCGGTATTAAAATTTTTTTTTTTTTTTTGCATTAATTGCCTCGTGGCAATTTGATATTTCAAGGAATTTTTAAATTTTTCAATTAGTAAAAAAAGAGGTAAATGCATGCAGCAATTAACATAGCATAACATTCAAATCTGAATTTTTCACATTAATTAATCATTAACTCACATTCTCTCATTAATGAGAAGTTGCTGATCAATATGGTTTTAGCTGAAAAATATGAAGTTATGACAAATCTTTGAATGTTAAAATATTACGCAGATTTTGAATGCATTATTCCATGTGAACGGACATGAGTGTGTCGATGGTGTTTGCAGCTCACATCTGATGGAGCAGGAACAGAAGCGGCACAATTAAAGGTTGATTGCATTATTATCCCTCATCTGGGTCACGGCACCAATTAATGCGCGTGACGGCTGAGAGATTGTCATCGTTCAGCAGAGAAAGTTTCCCGCAGCTGTTTTCCGGCGGCATTAACCGCTGTCATCCAGAAACAACAGCAGCCCAGCGGTGTCAATTATATTTGATTGACTGAGTAAAGCAGCACACAAATAAGCCCAAACAATGGACACAAAAATCTATAGACGACTCTCCTCCTGTCAAATCAAGCGCTCATCTGCTCCATTTTCATGCCGCACAACAGCCTTAAACTCTCTCTCTCTTTCTCTCTCTCTCAGATTTGAGCAAATATTCCACGATTCGCTTCGCTCCTCTTCATGCATCAAAGTAAATTGCGCACTAATGCATGACGGATGTGTGAGTAAATAATCGAACAGTGTTTCTGTTTAATGCAAAAAATGACAAGACGTCTTGTTTTCTGATAAACTGATCAAAATGAAGCGAGTTTATGATTAAAACAAGAACAAATATCAGTAAATGAGCTAAAAATTTACTTAATTCAAAAGTTTCTGGCAGATATTTGTTCTTGTTTTAATCATAAACTCACTTCATTTTGTTCAGGTTCTCAAAACAAGACTAATTATGAGATATTTTCTTGATTCATTAACTGAACGATTCTGTCCTCGTTTGATAGCATTAGATCAGCTGAAAATGTCTTTATTTTAATCTCCAAATGTCGTTACAATGATTCCAATAATATAACGTTTCTTGCATTCAAACATTATAAATCCATACTTTAACTCAAAACAATACAGATGACATATAAACGTATTCGAGTTATGAAATAAAGGTGCAGCACCGAATCATTTCATAAAGAGCATGATTCATTTGTTCGTTCGCTGTGTGGTCGTCGTTCTCTGCTTGGTTTTGATTATTAGGGCTGTAGAAAATCACAGTATTGCAAAACGAATATTTCAAAACTCGCATGTAAGAAAGTGTGTTATTAAGCAAATAGTGTGGGAAAGATTCATGTAATCAAGCACCTGGTTTCTAAATAGTCTGGATTCGCACCAGTTTCTTGTGCAGATGGTTGTTGTGTAATGTCATGCTGGTTTAAACGGCGCTCGTCTTGCTTTTGCTCTTCTTTCCGGACGTCCCGGCGTGTTTCGGAGCGTTGTTGTTGTTGCTGTTCTGGTTTCCGCTCAGGGTTTCCATTATGGAGCGGAGCGTCCCGAACGCTCGCTTGCTCGACTCCGGCTTGTCTTTTCCGGGCTGGACTTTGAAAGGTCCGTCTTTACGCGGCGGCTCGTCAAACGTGACTCTCAGTTTGAGGTTCTGCGAGGTCTTTCTGCGAGAGGACGGCGACTTCAGGGCGCTTTTGGGACTTGTGGTGACCTTCTGGCCTTCGGGGAGCTCTCCCGTCACCTCGGTTTTGGCTTCGGGGTCGCTGTGGTCCGATGACGGAGATGGGTTGTAAACGTCCACGGATTTGGAAGTCCTGTGTGTGAAGGAGAACTTGGCGGCGTGCTCTGTGATGGGCAGCTGCGTGGGCCTCTCGGGTCGGGGTGGTTTGGACTCTTCCGCGTCTGATTCGCTGAGCGAGCGCTGCATGATCTGCTTGAGACGCGCCAGCTTGAGATCCCGCCTCTCGCCCGGCTCCAGCCTTCTCATTGGTTCGGCTCCAGGCTCCGCCTCCACATCCGTCGGCTCTTTACCCAGCAGCTTGCACAGGACTGTGTCCGAGTCCATGTGTCTCTGGATGTTATCAGGAGCCGCTTCAGCCGTCAGCGTCATCTCAGGCCCCGACTCGACACGAGAGCTGCACGAGACGGAGAGAGACGTCTGTGAGACAAACACATCCGCAGAGGAAACGGTCCTGATGCTGGACTTTAGATTTTTCCCAAATTCTGTTTTTCTGGACTTTTAGTGGTTTCATAAAATTTTAATAACTGGAAAAGATGTCTAATTAATTGAATTCATAAAGGTTTAACGATTTAATAATTTATTACAGTTTTAACAATAACAGTGCTGTATAAAATGCGTTTTATTTCCCCCAATATGTGTATGTGAATGTCTAACCAATTGAATTCATGAAAATAACAATTTAACAATTCATTAAAATGTTAACAATAATAGTGCTTTATGAAATGTTTTATTTTCCCAATTTTGTGTTTTTTGTTTTAATTGTTTGTTTTATTCCATTTTAATGGCTAATTTTAATAATGAAGGAGGACATCAAATCAACTGAATTCATAAAAGTTCTTAATTTATTAATATTTTAATAATAATTGTGCCCTATGAAATGCGTTTTATTTTTCAGAAATTGTGTTTTCAGTTTACATTTTTCTGGATTATGTTTTAATGAAATTTTCATCAAAAAGTATGTGTAATCAGTTGAATTCATAAAGATTTTGATTTATTAATATGTTAACAATAATAGCACCCTATGAAATGTGTTTTATTTTTATAATGTTTGTTTTTTTCTGGATTCTGTGTTTTATGATTTAATATAAACTTATCAAAAACGGCAGTAAACAATAAAAAAAAAAGCATATATAACTGTAACAATTTAATTAATCTTCCAAAATGCAATCAAATTAAATTGATTTGAGATTACATTTTTTATTTATTGGCAAACTGTTTAAATTAAAACATGATTAAAAAATGGTGTGATATTCCTTACCAAAATAATAATATCATCATTATTGTTATTATTACTTACATTTTACAAACATGATATATTCCTGTCAATTTCTTCAAGTTAAACCAGACTTTTATTTTGGTGGGTTGTTGTGAAGACCTTTGAGTTTCAGTGTGTTTTAATAAGTTGCATTATTATTATTAATATCAACATTTTTGTTGTTACCAAGTACATTCTACTGTGCAATAGTAATATATATCTGTCACAATTTCTTCAAGTTAAACCAGACTTTTATTTTGCCGGATTGTCCTGAAGATCTTTGAGTTTCTGTGTGTATCTGACCATAATTTTCTGAAATAATGATGTAATGCTGCTGAAGTGACTCTCAGAGGAACATGCCACAGATTTAAATATCAATCTATTTGCAGTTGAATATTCACACACTAGCGCATATTGCCATCTGGTTAAATGTACAGCCCTACTTTTGATTAATTCATCCAAATTTTGCCCCTCCTGCTGTGTGTCAGGCATTACTCAGGGACCTGAGGAAGCGTCTGATGATCAGACCTGGGTGACGGCGGTCTGTCTTTGAGCTCGTGGGTCTGCGGCAGCAGCTGAAGCTGGTTCTGTAGAGTGACTCGCGCCGTGGTTTGTCTGTTGAAAGTCAGAACACAGGCTCCTCAGTCATCGCTCTCACGAGTCCAACACGTCAGCTGACTGAAAGTCTCGTACTCCTTCGCTGTTTTTGGTGAGTTTAGACCACCTCGACGCCAGAGACATGCCAGGTCTCCACCAGCGCACAGAATACCTTGAGCAGGTGCTGTTACCTGCCCGCTCGGCATTCTGGGGCTGACGCTCGCCCTGCTGGTTCCGCACCGTCACGTTCTAGCCGTACTCCACCAGAGTCTGAACGACAGAGACGTGACGTCACACATTCACACTGGAGGTTGAGCATCAATACGGCAACATCATAATAACTTCAACATTTAAATAAAACCAATGACTCCTAATGGGTCACAACGGCTTCACTGTATGATTTCACAGCTCAATTCAACAAATTAATCTTCGGAAAGAAGTGAATGTGAAATTGTCTTCGCATGAGCGTTGTGTTTCCATTCAATTGCAAGCGTACATACCGTTGCTGTACAAGTATGATCAATCATAACAACACCGTGTGTACTGAGGCGAGCTGAAAAACACACCCATGAGCGCCTTAACATAAGACCCTCACATTTATATCATCACCTAACTTAAATCTTCACAGCATCCACGATATCTGATCAAATCATATCATAGCCAATTGATCATACAATCAGTAATCTGTTTTTTTAAAACCTCTGTGAACACTGGGTCCCATTCATTAATAACTTATTGTGCCGTTTCAGCTATACACACACAAGCAAACTCTCCCACAATTTTTCCTGCATGATTCACAACGTGTGTTCTTCTTAATGTTGTTCTAATGTTAATGAATTTGGAGTATTCAAAATGAGTAACTGCATACCTGTTAGTAACTTTATTTATATTTAATAGAATGCTGTGATGCAAAGCTGAATTTTATATGAATTCTGCATATGAATTATAATATGCTGATTTATTATCAATGTTGTAAACATTGCTTCTGCCTCATATTTTTTGGAAACTGTGATACATTGAGGATCCTGCGATGAATAGAAAGTTCAAAAGAACAGTATTTATTTGAAATAGAAACCTTTTATAACTTTATACACTACCGTTCAAAACTTTTTTCTTTTTCTTTTTAAAGAAATTAATACTTTTATTCATCAAGGATGCATTTAACTGATCAAATGTGCCAGTAAAGACATTTATAATGTTTCAAGAATTTTCTAGTTTTCTAAGAAAACGCTGTTCTTCTGAACTTTCTGTTCATCTGTGAATCCTGAAAAATGAAATGCATCACGGTTTCCACAAAAATATTGTGCAGCACAACTGTTTTCAACATTGATAATAATCAGAAATGTTTCTAATAAGCAGCATATTATACTGATTTCTGAAGATCATGTGACACTGAAGACTGGAGGAATGATGCTGAAAATACAGCTGCGCATCACAGAAATACATTACAGTTTAACACATTCACACAGAAAAACTGAAATCACATGAACACCAAAACATTTTTAGCACGAAAGCTTTTTGATTTGAAAGCGTTTAGATTTGGTTGATGTGTGTGTGTCGTGTGGTCAGTGAATGAGAGCCAGTGTTTTTCTTTCTGTCTGTAAGCGAACAGAACAATCCTGCGTCTCTCAGCACAGCAGAGCAACAGGAAACAGGAAGGAGAGCTGCTTCCTGTCTCTCACTCACTACATCCCAGACAAAACAGACGAAGCAGCACCTGAACGCAGCTGAGATGTCCGAACTGAGCCGCCACATGCACCGCCGTGTTCCCGTTCTGATCGGCCTCGTCCAGAGAAATGGCCTGCTCCTGCATGAACTGCAGCAGCCACAGCAGGACGCGCTCCTGTAACACACGTGTGCGGCGGTCAGTCACATGACGGGGGTCGCTGCGTGCGTGTGTGCGTGTCTGTGCGTGTGTGTGTCGGCGAGTCGCTCACCTGTCCGTGTCTCGCGGCGTAGTGGATGAGGCTGGGATGCTCACGAGTGCAGCTGAGCTCGGCGATGGCTTCGGTTTCACTCACCATCCAGCGCACACACTCCAGATGACCGTTCTGCGCACACACACACACACACACACCACCCAAACACACCCACACATCTCACACACCGCAGACCACACACACACAGACACCACACTCTCTCACACCCACCACACACACTCTCTCCACACACCGCAGACACACACACACACACACCACACACACACACACACCCCACACAACACACACACACACACACACACACACACACACACTCTCTCACACACACAGACACACACACACCCACACACACACACACTTCTCACACACACAAGACACCACACCACCACCACACACACACACCTTCCACACACAGACACACACAGACACACCCACACACACAGACACACACGCACACAGACACACCGCACACAGACACACACTCCACGCACTCTCGGCACACGGCACATGCACACCACAGATACACACCCGCAAGACCCGACACACACCACGCACGCCCACACCAGAGCAGTTACAACACAGATTTTCTACTCTCTCTAAGCCAATCATCGGTCAGTAGAGCAACATTCTCATCTACGATCATCTGATTGGATAAACTCCTTCAACGACTGAGTGCAGGATGATGTCATTCATGTTTCCTGTCTGTTCGCCCACAGAACTTTAAACCACCGGCTTGTTTTTATTGTGCTGATGGTTAGTAGTTCCCTAGATCCGAGATTCCCATGTGTTTACACAATCAGCTGAATCCCGTAAGCTGGAATCTTTACTTGCAGATGTTCAGCTTAATATTTCGGTAATTTAAGGACACTTGCATTTCACGATTCCTGATCTCAGTGAAAGGATAGGTCACCCAAAAATTAAAATTAGCCCATTATTTACTCACCCTCAAGCCATCATAGGTGTATATGTCTTTCTTCTTTCAGACGAATACAATTGGAATTATATTAAATAATTTCCAGGCTAATCCATGCTTTATAATGTGAGTGGATGGTAGCCCAAAGTTTGAAGTCCAAAAAATTGCACCCATCAATTATAAATTGTCCCACCTGTCTCCGGGGTTTTTCTGACACAAACGCAATCGCGTCGCTTCGAGGCCTTTATTAACCGGTGAGCTAGGGGTGCTCCGATTGATCGACTACCGATCACTATTGGCCGTTAATCGCTTTGGGATTATTGATCGGCGGTCTCTAAAAAGGCAGATCTCAAGCTGATGACGCTGCAGTGAGAAGGTTTGGCAGTCTCTGTCCGGCGTGGGTGAAATAATTATAATGCTGAAGGTGAGGTACGAATCACACAATGGCTGTTTTGAGCAGTTTTAAAGGTAAAGAGCACTTTTAGATAAACAAGGCAATATTAGATCGTGGAGGTAGGAAAACAAAGTTCTTTATAAACCGCAGGATTGCTTGTAATAAAGATTTCAGGCAAAGAAACGGCCTTAGAGCGACCGTTTCTGTCGAGGTATTTTGTATAATGAAGAAAGTAAATGTTTCGCCACTGGCTTAGCAACTTAATCTATAAATGTATAATGTGTAACAGTAAAAAGCGTTGAATGATGTGTTGCTTATATTTATTGTGTTTAAACATGTCTGTGAAAGATTGTATTACTGCACTGTGATAAAAGAGAATCACAATGCTGAAAATGCATTTTCAGTGACATCAAAATAATGGATAAATGTTGTGTTTGTGGTAAACAGCCGCGGCTCAGGAGCGGACTCTAAATAGTTATAAATGATAAAAAGAAGGCTTTAAAATGATCGGTATCGGCAGATACTCTAAAGAAAGCTCACATCACAAGACCTGATGGCTTTGAGGGTGGATACTCCATGGGCTAATTTACCCGTTAATGGTTAAGACGTAGCTAAACAATTAAAATATTTCATCTTTTATATTTAGTAGGCGTTTTATTTTAATTGTATTATTTTAAAATTGAGTTATTTTGCTTTTACATTTTAATGATTAAATTAATTTTAGTCACATGACATTCAGGTGAACAAATATTTTTTTAATGTGTTTTTTGACTATTTTTAAATTGATTTATTTCTATCTATTTTAAATGATCTCATTCATTTTTAGTCACATAACATTCAGGTGAACAAATAATATATTTAGACAAATAAAAGTTTAGATTTATATATCTTTTTTATTTAGCATTTTATATTGATTGTCTTTTATTTTACAATGCATCATTTGAATTACTATTTTGTTAGATATTGTGATGTGAACAATATGAAACAGATGTTTTTATATTATTATTATTATTAACTCTTGAAAAAAATGAAGACAGAAATATATCACTACTGTAATGTTACAATAGTACTATAAAATAAAAATTAATGTTTGATAATTATAATAATAACTGTATTTTTTATTTATTTATCTATTTTTTAAATAGCAGGAAGACCTTAAAGTCTGTGTTTAATTGACACCAGGTTTATAAATGCTTCTTATTACAAATCTGGCTTCTGCTTCCAGCCTTTTGAAAATTGCACTAAATCAATATTGTGCTTTCAATTTTTTTTGATTAATTGTGCAGCCCTATTTATTTATTTTAAATATGCATGTCTATGATTTACTTATGCATGCACGCACACATGCTCAAAAAGCATTCTTTGCACCTACTAGCCAATTTCCATCAGCTCACAGACCCTGCTGTAGCGTGCAGACCCGCTGTGTGTGAGTGTGTCGTACCCTGACGGCGAGGCCTGCGGGCGTCAGCTGCTGCGTGTTGCGCTCGTTTAGACAGTCCTCGCCCATTAACGAGGTGAGGTGCTGCAGGCAGTCGGCGTGACCCTGAGCCGCAGATACATGCAGCAGGTTGTTCCCGTCCTCGTCCCGGATGCGCTCCAGGTTCTCCGCCGCCAGGTGAGGCTGCAGACACACACGGTCACATCACGTCATCAAACAGAGAATCGAGCCGCTCTTGATATATAGGTCACAAAAAATCTAAATATTGAGAAAATCATCTTTAAAGTTGTTCAAATGAAGTTCTTAGCAATGCATATTACTAATCAAACATTAAGTTTTGATATATCTACGGTAGCAAATGTACTAAATACCTTCATGGAACATGATCTTTACTTAATATCCTAATGATTTTTGGCATAAAAGAAAAATCTATAATTGTGACCCATACAATGTATTGTTGGCTATTGCTACAAATATCCCCCAGCGACTCAACACTGCTTTTGTGCTGCAGGGACACATATATCATAAAGATACTTGTGTTTCTGAATAAAGCAGTAATTGATGTCATAAAATCACGAGTCTGTTTAGATTTAAAGGTCAGAACTATAGCGTACATGAATAAAAATCACAAACATCACACTTGTAAATTAAATGATTTATTAATAATCATTAACATGTCTTTTTCAAATGGATTATGAAAACTTAAATACAAGGAGCTCTAAAAGATTTTTTTGTATTTTTACATCTCTTTTGCTTTAGACCATCTATTAATGTTAAATCCACAATTGAAATGTTAAGATGTCAACTGCATCTGTCCGGAAAAACAAAAACAGCAGATATTAATTTTATTATAGTTATTTCAAGGCTTTCATAATGTTTATTAGTTCTAACAAAAGAGTTTTTGCTCAAAACTAACCAAAATAATTTGGTTTATAATTTCCAGAGAGACTTGGTGTTGTTTCAAAACAAAGGGAAATATATATCGGTTATCGGCCAAAATGATTTGAAAAATATCGGCAAAAATATAATATCGTGCATCCCTGCTTGAGACGTTAATTTTTTTTTTCAGAAAAACTGTGTAATAATTTTTTGCTTTTTGTAATTAGAGAGAATTTTATTGTACCAATTAATATGTAATAATTATGAACCATTTTTCTCATTGAAAAGAATGCAAATTAATTGGTACAATAAAATTCTCTCTAATTTTATTGTATCAATTAATATGTAATAATTATGAACCATTTTTCCCATTGAAAAGAATGCAAATTTTTTCAAATAAAAAAAAATTTAAATTTTCAATTACTGCAGTATTCAGGTTAAAATAGAGACTAGCTGTGCACTTTTCTTTCTGCATCATGGCTGATTTATAGATAGTACACGCAAATTATTATTATTTTTGACCGTGAAGACCACAAGTGTGATTTTATTTTTATTTTTTTACAACCACCAGCCTTTTCCAATCATGCCCTCAATTTTTTTTGTGTGTTCACAAAGCAAATGCCATAAAAGTCACCAAATTCCGTACCGTTCCAACAAAGCAACGATTTTTAAAATTTCAAAATTTCACATTTTTTGGTCAAAAGTGACCGAAGAGGCCCTGATGTATCAAATACGAAACACCCGGGAGAACTGTGACGTCACTTGACATGCACTTTAACACGCGTCGTTGTCGTGTGTAATCAAGGAGGTTCTGAACAACTCAGTCAAATGTATTTTATTACAGTTCACGCTACCATTGCTATTATTAACCCTTTACACACTGTGTAGCTGTCGTCGTCTTTTAAGACAATTTGTTCACAGTAGTCCGTATACAGATATTTGGTTGTTTATGTTGCTTTGCGTTGCAAATGGTTGGATTGTTTGCATTTGCTGCCTGCGGTGCTTCAAACCAAAACCAAAAAAAAATCTCGAGCACAGAACCATAGACTGTATAAAAACATGGACGTAGTGACCGTGACGTCACCCGTAGGTTTCTGAAGAGCGTTTTTGAAGCTCAAAGTGGGCGGAGCCTGCCGTCGCCATCTTGGCAGCGCGTCACTCCCGGATAATCGAAAATGTGCAAAGAGGCGGGAGCTGGCTTCTGAAACCACGCCCACCTAGCTCGACGGCGGTGACAGCAGCGGCAATCCACCTGTCACTCAAGTGGCCACGCCCTTAATTATGCAGAACTTTAAGGGTTAATATAATTTAAACGGATGAGTTTTAAAAATATTCACCCCCCTCACAGTTGTCATGAAGGGCAAAATTAATAATTTTTTGAACCAGGCTGTAAATTTTTTTTTCTGCTGTAAAGTTGGCATTTTAACATTTATTGTCAATGGGACTGACTCCATTTTTGGAGCCAGCCTCTAGCGGCCAGTCGATGAATTACAGCTTTAGTCACTTCCGTGTTGGCTTCACGAGAGAGAGCGGGAGGGTGCCGCTTGGTCAAAACACATGAAAAGTCTGAAAAGGAGGCGTGGCTACAGTGTGATGAAGTCAGCCAATCACACGTCCGTCTCTGCGAGGGGACACGCCCCTTCAAACTGAGAGAGTGAAAATGAGGAAACTTTCTAAACTAACCTCGAGAAGCATCATATAAAAATCTGAAAGTGAATAAATGTCGGAGGAGATGGCGACGGCTCTTACCAGCAGAGAGATCTGTCCTTCTCTCACGATGTTCAGGATGTTCTGCGTCTTCTTGGCTTCTTCGTCGGCTTCTCCAAACGTTCTCCAGGGCTTGTCCTGCTTCGGGCCTTTGGCCGGTTGAAGAGGGAACGCAGCCGAGCCGCCGTCAGGTTTGTCGAGGTCCGGCTCTGATCCGCGAGTGCTCTGTGCTCTGAGATAGTCCTGATCCACAGACTTGGACTTCCTCATGTGGGGCCAGCTGACGGGCGAGAGAAGGCTCTCGGAGAGCACTAGCGTCGCTCCTTTACCGCCGGCGCTCCTCTTCTTCAGGCTGGCCGTCTGCTGACTGGACTTGATGTATGGCACGTCCAGGATCTCGTCCATGTCCAGGTCGTAGTGCTCCAGCTCTCCAAACAGAGCTCCGTTCATCGGCAGGCCTCTGCTCTTGTCCTCTTTGCTGCTCTTCCCCTCGGCCTCCGGCTCCGACTCCTCCGGCTGGTGTTTGAGGGGAGACACGCGCTTGACCGGTCTGAACTTGCTGTAGACATCTGCGACGCCGGTGGGCTTGATTCCCGCTCCGCCGTGTGACGCTGCGCTACGAGCCCAGTTGATGGACGGAGCTGAAACACACGAGAGCGAACCGTCGTGATATGAACATCTTACGGACTCGAAGACACGAATGTGAGTGTCTACGCTAAAGCACCCATAACCGAATGAGCTGCGTTTACAATCACTGTAACAAGTCAGGGTTATTTCTATAGCGCTTTATACAGCACAGACTGTATCTACGCTAATAATTAAATCAAATTAAATAATTTTAAAATAAAAACAAACACAATAAAACACTGACTAAAATTAAATGAAAGTAAAAAACACACTAAAAATTAATCAAATCAGAAATATTAAAATAGAAACAGACTGTAATAAGCAGCTTCGCAGTAATAAATAAGAAAATAACAGAATCAATAATTCTATAAATGCATATTTATAACTTTAATATCCACATCAAGCTGTTTAACTAGAGCAGTGTTTCCCAAACGAGTCTCACGAGTTAATAAGTCATACAAATTAAAAGCTGAAATAAATTCATTTTGTAAAATTATGCAAAATAAAACGCTTACACAAAATGAAATAAAAGGTACAATTTAAATACGTTTAAAAGAAAAACACTCAAATGTAAATAATTCATAAAAGTATCAAAAAAAAGTCTAAAAAATTATTTTAAAATAAAAACAGATCGTCTCAAAGCAGCTTCACAGTAATAAACTGGAGAATAAAAGAATCAATGATGCAAACTTCATTACATATGAGAGAGACTAATTCAATTTCATGTTAAGCAGCTCACCGAAGACAATGGTGTCATTATTCAGCTCAATTCAGTTTAGTGTTGATTCAATGGAGACCAATAACAGTGTGAAGGTTGAAAAGTTCAACAAATTTGATTCTTAATTGAGCTGCAGTTATGAAGCAGCTCTACAGAAGGCAATAGTAATGTTTAGAGCCCGACCGATAGGGTTTTTTTTGGGGCCGATACCGATATTAGAGAGTAAAAAAGACTGATACCGATATATCAGCCGATATTCTTTGTGTATATTATAGTACAATCCCAGTCAAAAATTTGGACACTTTCCCATTCGTGTGTCTAAACATTTGACTGGTACTATATATAGGATACAGTATATACATAAACAGAATATAAACACATTTTTTTGCAATGATCACTCAAATGTGATAATCAAACACTTATAATGACGTGACAAAAATATGTAATGATGGAGGCAGGGCATTTAAAAATTTAACAATAAATAAACTATTATCCAAAATGAGTCTGACATCAATGCACTGAACAGTAAAGTTGAAGTTTAATCAACTTTAATTCAATTCAATTCCATTCAACATTATTCCGTTAAAGTTTGTTACTTCGTAACATTCATTTCACACGGATTTGGTGCTACTGGTCCTTTCACATAATACTCTAATGTAAACGTGTTACTTCCCTGGCACTAAAATCATTTTGGAATTTCATGTGAAGTCCAATTCGCAGGGCACTTACTGTCGAATAAGACA
The DNA here is from genome assembly GCA_018155175.1 of Sinocyclocheilus anophthalmus. NCBI lineage: Eukaryota > Metazoa > Chordata > Actinopteri > Cypriniformes > Cyprinidae > Sinocyclocheilus > Sinocyclocheilus anophthalmus. The sequence goes on along the minus strand of JADLZN010004026.1, from coordinate 37,526 downwards.
ATGCTTGAATGCTTGAACAAGAGACC